>OZ023313.1:15479278-15487125 GCA_964007375.1 Ophion obscuratus
AGCTCCTCCCTCGAATTGTACGTCGTAAATTTATGCAGCACCGTGACACGCGTTTCTCGAGACTTTTAATTAGAAAAAGTAGCCGGCAATTATCATGCTCGGCCGAGTCGAAGGGAAAGGGAGATTTTAAATGTTGTGAACTGTGGTTTCGTGGCAGAGTTTGGACAGGTGCTTATGCTGGATTTGCGAAAAGGCTCAGGGAAATGGGTCCAGAAAATTAATTTACGTATATCACCTTTGAAGTAAGTTTCTTCTCATTCATTGCAAGTTCTTCGAGTTGGAATCGTGCATAATTAAGAGTGTATTTCACTTGATCAAATGATATTGTGCAAAGTCCCGGAATTCGCTACTTGAAATATCTCCAACTTAAAAAGGCTTGAATTCCCTGACCGAACGATATAAAAAGCTCAATTAAGGTGTAGATGGTTGCGACCACAGGCCGAAAGGGGCATTTTTACTCCACATATATGTGTGTGTATGCATGTATATGTGTATGTGTATATATATATGTATATATATATATATATATATATATATATATATATATATACGTCTGTGCACTCATGGAAAATGGGAAATTAATCCAACGATCAACGCACGACACCAGTGCCACCGGAAGTGATACATCCCACAAGACTTCCGCTACACACGTGGCGGTGATGTACGTGAGCATTTCAAATGCCGGTAATTCAACGTGATATCGTATCGTGCGGAGAAGGATACGTCACATTGCGACACGTGGTGTATTCGGGAGATTCAGTCAGGACTATTTAGTCATGTAATGCAGTGGCTCGAGCTTAGGGTGGATATTCCCAATTAACGCTGCTTGGAAGACATTATAGCTCGTCGAATGGAGTCAAGCGATAATTACGAGAATCGACTTTCTCCATGTGTCGTCGTGATGTAAGAATATTTCATGACAGGAATAAAATTTGCTCAACGTTAACGTTATCAATTATTGTCAGATGTAAGAGACAACACCACTGTGACGGCCCGAAAGAAGGTCGTTTTTCCGAATTTTTTTGTTGTCTAGATTATTTATTTGGAATTTGAAAGAAAGGTATGTTATCAAGCATACATTGAACTTGTTTTGTGTGAACTTTTATTTGAAAAAATAATAAATCTACAAGGTTTTTGAGGTATAATAGAGTCTCTGCATAAAGAATGTGGTGTAACTTGACCGAGAATCGATTATCGAGAATTTGACAAAGGTTGGTCTAAAAAATAAGAATAAGAAAGCTTTATAATTTATATAAATGTAGTTCCTGTTGCAGAGTTGGGCGGAATTCTATTTATAAATACGAATACGAATTTATTCACATCGTGAATATAAGTATAAATTTATTCATACTTTACTTATTTGTATTCACATGCATGCATATAAATACAATAGTATTCACAAATATTCTGAATATGCAAATAATTTCACAGAAATAATTGGGAATATTTACAAAAAATCCTGTGAATTAAAAAAAATTCACATCAAAATCTGTGAATGCAAATGTATTCACAAAAAATTGTAAATACAAAAAAATTCACAAAATAAGTTGTGATTTTTTTCGTAATTAAGACAAATTAAAATCAAATTCACATTGATTAGATTAACATTTATACCAAAAGTGAGTTCTCATGGATTTTGAGAGAAAACATTGCGTCGAGGCAAAGACATTTTTGCAAAAAAAGTTGTTAGTTTCAAATATTACATTATAAATATGAAAAAAAATCACAAAATGAGTTGTCAATTTCCTCAAGTTGAAGAAAATTAAAATCGAATTCACGACAATTATATTAAAATTTACACCACAAGTGAGTCCTTACGTATTTTGAGAGAAAACATTGTGTTGAACTCAAAATGTAAGAACTCACTTTTGGTGTAAATTTTAATCTAATCATTGTGAATTTGATTTTAATTTTTGTTAAATACGAAAAAATTCACAACTTATTTTGTGAGTTTTTTCGTATTTACAATTTTTTGTGAATACATTTGCATTCACAGATTTTTGTGTTCACAGGATTAGTTCACAGGATTTTTTGTAAATATTCACAATTTTGTCTGTGAATTTATTTGTATGTTCAGCATATTTGTGAATACAATTGTATGTGAATGACGATGTGAATAAATTCGTATTCGTATTTATAAATAGAATTACACCCAAATCTGTCCTGTTGCACGTAGCTTAGGAAAGTTTTTTTTTTTTTTTTTTTTCGAAATGTCGCGTATCAAAAAAGGTGTCGTTTGGGCGAAATTTTTACTTATATTCGAGGGCTTAAAAATACTAAATTAAAAAAAAACGGCTACGTACCAACGATAGCTGCTGCAACTACGGAAATATTGGTTTTTGAAATTGACAATTGGACCCTTATAGCTACTCGACTAGAAATTGAGATACGGGACAGACTGAGATCGAACGCGTATCTATTGAAAACGCTACTGATCCAGTAACCGGATGAGATATCTGTTAGGTGTGAAACGCTTTTTCTTTTTTGGCCCTGACTTCATTTCCATCTACAGTGCACACAAAGCATGGATCCAGCATATAGAGCTATAATTCCGGCTCAGTCGGGAAAGTTGTTTCGAGAAAAACGCGATGGAAAGTTTTAGTATAAGTAGATCGTTGCGCTACCTGATCCTTACAACTTGGTCAATTTTCAATATTGCAATAACTTGATAATTTTTTTTCACATATACTCGAATATGTATACTTTGAGATAATGCAAAAAAAATGGATTTTTCACTCGTGACATTGGTGTCCCTTCTTAAAAAAGATTTTTAGAATTAAATTTGTTCTCATCTTCCAATGGATTAAATGGATTGATTTGTCGCTGATTCGGTCGGCAAGAGCAACATCGAAAAATTGCCTCAAATGTTGTGTTCCCCTTAATAGTTCCCCTTAAAGGTTTTGTCCCCCTATAGACAAAACGAAAATTTGTACATATATATATTCGCGTATATAATTTCATAGTGTACAATTACAACGAATAATTTAAGCGCGAAATGCAATTTGACATGGAAAATAATGTCACCAGCCACGAATCGAGCGCCAAAGTTGGTTCGATTTTTTAGGAATTGCCACAAAACGGTATATACTTCGTACGAGAGTTTTGGAAGAACTTGAAAACATTTGTGACACTGTGAGACTGTGCAGGGGAAACAAAAATTTTGTTTCGAAAAAACTGCTACGGCCTTTTTGACAAGCATAGATTTCGCTTCGAATTCATTTTTAAGCGACCACCGAACGATTTTTCTCGACTGAATTTTCGACTGATGAAATAAAAATGGCAAACTTGAACTTTGAAATATCATAACTCAGGCTAAAAAAGCCGCACAGCAGCCAGAAGAACAGTCCTTTCCTTCCAAATGACTCGAAATTTTATTTAAACAAAAAAAAATCTTATTCAAAGTGTCGCTGCTCCATAAAAAACCAATAAATCCTCAAAGATTCTGCAACGTTTTTCAGCCGAGGATATACTGAGACAGTATGCAAAAAGTCAAGCACCTCAGTTTTACCTTTCCTGGTGCCCCGAAATCGTAGACATTTCGAAACTTTTCAATCTCGCCGTTTCCGTACGGGATGGAAGCTTGAAGCTGAAACCATGGAAATTCGAAAAGTACTGCCGGCATTTGCGTACAACGTACGGACACGGTATGGCACGTAAAGTACGTATTTTTATCGCCGAGTAACGCGAAATGCCAGCTCGACTTCTCGAATTTTCATGTTTTATTTAGCTGAGGTTGATACTCCGTTGAAAACCGTGAAAATGTTGTTTTTTCTCTGCGATCGTTTTCCACGGAGATATAGATGGTTAAAACAGGTTGCAATTTTAGTGAAAAAATGCGATCCTTCATTTGCTGCGCTTAAGGCTTCTGGCCCGAATGAAATGGCCAAAATCCGAATTTTTGGAAACGGCTGGTGGAAACGAAACGTATTTTTTTAAACACAAAGGTACATACATTGAGACCCAAAAAATACAAACAGAAACAACAAAAACATGGCCGCCGGCAGATGATGACATTTTTTTCGCCACATTTGGCGGTGGACACTCTCCAGCATCAACGGTCCATCCGAAATCTAAAAACTAAGCGGATCATTCAAGTTAACAATAAATACGAGTTTTTAACGATCATCGATTTTCCAAATCATTTTCCTTAACAACGTGGCGCCGAATCGCAACTCAAGCACACAAAATCTGCAAGAAAGTCGTCATTTTTACGTAACTATTGAAAAATAAAGATCGATTTTGAAAAAGTGAGATCGTTAACGACTTTCAAATATTTCTCATCGTATCTCCTATAAATTTCGAAATAATCCATCAAGTGGTTCTCGAGATATCATGTCCACCGACTTCGAAAACATTGTTTCGAGAAAAACGCTTTTAAGGGAGGACACCACTGTAGCTGCCAATTTTCGACCATTGTCTTTGGATTTTATGAAGGCCAAGGAATAAAATACATGGTCAAAAGAAAATTTAATTTTTATTAGGTATGTATTGAAGTATCTAAAAAAAATATTTGTCAAAAGAATACAAGCCAATTCTCCGCGCGACACGCAGTAGAACCGTCGTAAATTTAATCCTGGATCTAAGAGTGAAATATTTTCGTTGATTATTTTAGGTGTAGCAGTCAAGTACGGGGGGAAATTTAAAAATTATAAAAAATAGAGACGAATCTGAAAAAAGTTCGTTTTTTCGACCATAATTTTCATATAAAAAGTAATATATTTTACGCAATTTTCAATTAATCGGAAAAAGCGCGCGTACTTGACTGTTAAAGCAATTTAAGAAGCTACAGTTGAAATTTCAATTGGACGAAAATTGTTCAAGTTCCGCTGCATGCCGTTTTCAAAAACTTGGTTTTGAGAAAACCATTTTTTTCGTGCAATTTTTTAAAACTAAAAATGTACGCGAAAGCAGTTCTACGTATGCTTAAAAACATACCTTTTTTCCAAATCTCAAATAAGTAATCCAGTAGGCAAAAAAAATCGCTTGCCCGGCTGACTGCTAGAAGCTGTAGCTCATTCATTACGAATATTTCAACGAAATTTTTTTGAAAATCTATCTAAAAGGTGATACTACCGAATAAAAATATTTTTGGAAAATGCAATTTTTCGACTCACCTATTTTTAAGTAGCCCGTCAATGTATATCCAAGAAAGGTAATTAGAAATTACCACCTTAAATATTCCCGTACGTATTGATATTTGTCGAAAAAGTTTGTGACAAAAGTTTCATTACTTTAAAGGACATAAATTTTGGTAAACCCTGCTTTATTCTCTGGTAAAGATATTAAGCACTCAACTCACACACGCATTTGTGTGTGTGCATGCGTCTGTGTGTTCGACCGAAAAATCATTTCGTACAGCGTAAATAACTGACTTCATATTTCTCGTTTGCTCATATCAGAGAGTTGTAGGAACGTCTGCACTCTCGGCCGGAAAGAGCGAGGTGGAGAAAGTTAAAGAAAAAAAGACGCAGGAAAAACTAGAGCGTAGGGTAGGAAAGTAGTCTATGTGTGTTTCTGGAGTTTTCTTCACGTTCCTGCGGAAAATCGAGGGAGGGTGGTAAGAAAACGAGCTCGCGAAAGAAGAAGCGTGAAGTCCGAGCAAGGAGAAGTGAATAACGCCTTTCACGGTAATATTTCGACAAATTTCGGCGAGAAAGTCTTTTAATCCATTCTTCGGTGTGAGGAAGTTTCAATAAGGAAGGTGAGTTATGCGTCCTCCTAACGACTTTTGCTCTCCGCGATTTTTCTTCGGCCCCAACGTAAACTCGAACTGATCTCTCGGTGTACCTGACTCTCATATATTTCCTCACATATATACACATACATCCTCGTATATCGCTAAGTACGCCGATTTATATGGGAATTCTCCGTCAGAGCCAATAATTTCGTATACCGTAACACTGCCAATTTCTTGTTTGTTTAAGTTCGTTCAAACTCTGTTTTTTTTTCTTACTCACATAAAGTGCTACCGAAAAGCAGTTCACGCAAATTTCACATCCCTTTGCAAATGAAACATATTGTAGTGGATATTTCAGTGGTGAAATATGGATTTTTCAAATCTCCGACGATTATTACGTGTCGTTCAAACGCCAGTTATTTTTGCGTGGAATTTAAGAATATGAGCAGCAATGAAACTCAGTACTTTTAAACAATTTCCACATTTAACATTTAACATGGTTCCTAAGGCAGTAAAAAAAACAAAAAAATGTTTTTTTAGTATTTTTATTAATGTTTCAAGATCTTACAAAAACCACATGTGCAAAAAAAAAAGATTGCAACATTTATGGGCCTCTAAATATGGCCGTGAGAAAAAAGGGTTGATGCGGTTGACATGATTGCAGGGCTCTCATTCATCTGAAACAGAAATAAAACCAATTTTTTTATTAATAAGAACGTCATTACGGCAGGTATCGAAGAATGTTTTTTTTTTTAATGGCGACTGTCGAAAAAACATCATTTTCAGCTCTATTTTTTCAAAGTTAATTTTTTTTCAAATATTGACAATAATAATTTCGGAATGTGCGAGGTAGAGACGATAGAGGTATGTATACTAAAAGTTCATACCAAACTTTGAATCAAGCGGTTGAATAGAATTCGAGATTTTATGTCCACCGGATTGAAAAAAATGCGTTTCAGTTTTGAGTACAATTTCAGACAACCGCAACTACCTGATTGGTGTAATGGCATGTTATACTTAAGTTATATTGATCGGCCGTCTCTGCCTCGCAAAGTGTGCCTTCCTCAACTCCGTAATGATGTTCTTCTGGAGCTCGTTTTTCCCTGCGAGCAGTGCTAGCTTCCTTGGAAGCTTCTGAAGTACTACGTAAATTCGACCGGCCCATCCTAATCGGGTCTCATTTGTTGGCGTAAATATTGGAAATTTTGAAAGTTCCTTTTAAAGACATGTTCTTAAAAGTGATTTAGAATAAAAAGTTTGTTTTCGTTAAATTCAGCGCAAATTAAAAATAAACCGTTTCATGCCTGTCGAAACCGCATTGCAAATCACAAAATCATTAATAGCATTATTGGACATTAAAATGATAAAAATCGTCTAAAAATATAATCAATTTGAAAAAAAATTGAAGGGAAAATGGGTCCACGATGAGACTAGTCTTAAAAATCATACTAGAATGGGTACCTCTATTTTAGAGATTTTTTTGACAAAATAAAAAGAAGGCAATCATCTTAAAAAAAAATAGTTTTCATTTTGGAAGCAACAAAAAAACATTGACATTCATAGATGATAATTTTTTTCATCGTTTTTAACGAAAGAATGCTTCAAAGTGAAAAATATTATACAATGCCATTTGTCGATATCTTAACTATTTCAGGAGTTATCGGCGTTTAAACGTTCCCAAAACTCCTGAAATCAACACTTTTTGAAAAATTATGAGTCCTTAAAGAGACGATATAAAAATCTAAAAATTTGTGTGGATATTCTTTCAAGGGGGCACAATTTCACAACAAAAAAATCAGGAAAACCAAAAATGGTTGGGGTCACGGGCGAGCTAAAATTGCTTGGAATATCTCATATGTTATCGCCCTTTCCGTTTCGTCCAAACAAAAATACCTGAACCGATCCAAACAACAAATACCTGTACAAACCCAAACAACATATCCAAACAAACCCAAACCCAAAAACTTTTGCGCGTTACCAAAAATCCCTTTAGGGATTGTCTTAAAATATTAAAAAGAAGGTTTGTGCAAAATTTCAGCTCGATCGAGGGGGATTTCGGAACCTTACCTATCCCAATTCGGGAAGGAAATGTCATCAGTTACGAGTTTTCGTCTTCTAGTACACGATTTTTGGTACACAAGTTTTTATTGTTGATCTATATATCCTGATT
>OZ023313.1:15487325-15665477 GCA_964007375.1 Ophion obscuratus
TCTCTCTCTCTCTCTCTCTCTCTCTCTCTCTCTCTCTCTCTCTCTCTCTCTCTCTCTCTCTCTCTCTCTCTCTCTCTCTCTCTCTCTCTCTCACCAACCCTAAACTCTGATTTTGCACGATTTCCGCATATCCGCGACTACTTCATTCAATTTTGATGTCACCACATTACCCAGCAACTCGTTCGTAAGCTCGTACATGGATGTGTACAGTCATAGTGAATTGCCCATCCGGACAGGGAAGAGCAGAGATTGCATTGACAAAATCGATAGCCCGCTTTCAGATGAACAATAAAGGTAACATTGGATCGTAGATAGCGGAAATGTACAGATACATATAT
The DNA here is from genome assembly GCA_964007375.1 of Ophion obscuratus. Classification (NCBI taxonomy): domain Eukaryota; kingdom Metazoa; phylum Arthropoda; class Insecta; order Hymenoptera; family Ichneumonidae; genus Ophion; species Ophion obscuratus. The sequence goes on from OZ023313.1 coordinate 15,487,664, forward strand.
ATATATATATATATATGTTCGCAATGTACACGTACATGAGAGAAAAAAAATGTGCCTCGGGGGCGAATAAAAATCTGCGCTTTCCTTCGGGTCAGCTATACTGGAACTGCAGACGCCAGTACCGGAAAAGTAGAAAGAACGTAATAAAGTTATCTCTCTAGCGATACGATTTACTCGCGATAATAACTCTCGCCCACGATTTTTCCTGGTCACGTGTTCCCGCGGTTATATAGGAATTTTTCCTCGGGGGTCGACGCTAGAATTGCCAATAGGAAATGAAGACGTTCGGCAGTGGGCTACTCCACGGTGCGCATGGGGATAGGGTATTTCAAACCTGTTATATTTGTGGAAGAATGACTGTCAGGACGTTTGGCTATTTTGTGGACAGCCCTTGGAGTAACCTTTACGTAAATATGCTTGCATTTGTCCAAATGGGATTTCAAGGTGATTGGTATTCACATAATGTTGAGTATGGGAAATTTCATCAGAATCACCATACTGTATATACACGAGTGTCCGACGTGGGCGTTGCAACCTCAACGCAGCCCTCGAACCTTTTTCTGGTTTTTTCTTCTTTTTATTTCATTCTCACTTTACTTATTGCACAACATTTTCAACCAGCTGAAAGTTTGCCGTGACGCGAGAGAGAGAGAGAGAGAGAGGGAGAGAGAGAGAGAGAGAGAGAGAGAGAGAGAGAGAGAGAGAGACCCGGAGAGCAAAAGAGGAAACGAAGTAGCGTGTAGTTGATGGAAGGTGCAAAATGCCCCGGCAATGAGTTTTATTTATTTTTTGCTCTCTTTCTTCACTCGCAACTCGAGCGAGAACCAAACGCGAAACTTTGAGTTGCCTGAGTTTGCCTCTCCTGTAATGGGAGAAAAATAAATTCTCCTTTTACACTCGGTCCTTGTTATTAATTGTTATTAATAGATCTTTAATTTCAATGAGGGTTTTATGGGTTTTTACAATTTATGGCTCGTTCTTGCAATATTTTCATCGAGTGACGTGCAGAAAAAAACCATTATTTTTCCTCAATATTGGATAGAGGAACGATAGAACTTGACAAAATTTTCTTGAATTTAAGTCTCAGTTTCGGTTTCATGGTTCACATATTTGCATAATTGCTTCAAATTCGGTAAAAAAAAATTTAACTCGTAAAACGGTAGTCCGCATGTTTTTTCCAGTGACGACGAATGAGCGAGAGTATTTTTATTGTGAGAATCACGCGCAGAAAAAAAAACGATAGGACTTTGCACAATTTGCTTGAATTTTAGTCTCAGTTTTAGTCTCATCGTTCACATATTTGTATAATTGCTTCGAATTCAGTAAAAAAAAAAACGCGTGAAATTGATAGCCCGCATGATTTTGTTTTTTAGTAACGACGCATGAGCGAAGTTGTTTGTAAACGCGAGTCCAAGCGTTTTTAATAAAAAATAGCAGGCTCGGCATCTGTTTTCATTTTATTTTTTGTTTTATAGCATCCGCGGTACTTCGCGCAATAGCTGAAGAATGTGCGTTTATAACCCGAAGCTTCATGGAACAGTATGTGTGTGTGTGTGTGCGTTTTTTTTTTTTTTTTCATTAAAAAAAGTTCATATTAAATACCGTACCAAATTCCTGAGGATCTATGTGCACCATTTTTCAGTGCGCTGAAGAGGAATTGGACGAATGGAACGTGGACAAAATATACAGCTGGTAAAGAGAGAAGAATATTCGGGCATTTCGCAAACCGATAGACGATTTTTCGAGAACGCAAAAACGATATATTTGAAAAATTCTAACATATCTTGCGCATCTCATAGAAATCTTAGTGAGTTATGTCACATCGATCCTGACTCATGGTTTGTTAATTATTTTATCAGGAGGCATGAGAATGTATGCTGAACAACGCAATAACGAAAAAAAAAGCATTTTTCATATTCATCGAGATCGTAGATATGTGATTGTACTTTGTGTATGATATGGATCCTTGCTATGGTGACATCTACGGATTCTTTTGTGGGAAACCAAAACTCAAGAATCAGCATCAATATCATATATTGTGAGTGATGAAAAAATTCAGCGAAACTTCCCATTTTCGACAATAAATTACGAATATGCAGCTTGATGTGCAAGAAATTCTGGGTGTTTATGGAATCAAGATTTTTTTAATAACGTGAGATCAAATTGATAAGGAAGATGGTTCCACGCATGTCAGGAGTAACACGCATCGTTGCACATGTATCACGATATGCAGAAAGGCCAAGGCACCCGTGCAGAAATTGTCGTAGGTGTCTAACTGGATTCCCATTATTGTCCCTATACGAAAACGTCACGTTCGTACATTTGATTCTAATCGGGATTCTCCATTGGAATCCCATGTACGAATCAAATTTGAAACCTAAATGATTCCCACATTATCGAACAGAATCCAATGCGATTCTTGATGGATCCCATCGCATTCTGTAGGTTCAATTTTCTAAACCAAATATATAGATACGCAAAATGAGCGGATTAAAAAAAATAAACCTTTTCTTAAAAAGTATAAATCGCTTGTAAAAGTATATCTTAAAAATCGATATGAATCACATGACTCAAAATTCACTTAAGGGGGGGGGGGGTACTTTCAGGCAGGGAAAGAATGGGTGATTTTCATTATTGTTTTTAAAGGATCAATTTCTTCAACATTTTTTAGACTTAGGGTATATTTTATGGCTACTTTTGTCTGTTACATGGAATTAAAAAAAAATTAATCTTTAATAATGGCGGAGGTATGGCACGGTCTTCGAAACGGGTTGCGGCGGATGTTGTCAGACGGCATGACACGTTGCGTCGACGGGATTAATACGAAAAAAACCAACGAAGATTTTTCTATTGTTAACACTCATATGAAAAATATGAACCACGAAAAAGTCAGAAATGTTGAGAATTGATGAAATGGTACGCATTGGACCGAAAAAATTGATTTTTCTGAACGAAATGGAAATATTTTGCAATAAAAATACCTTCTTTTCAATTTTCAAAAACATTCAGGGTTATTTTTTCGGTTGCAAGATAAGAGGCCGTAAGGTTAGAAATATTTATACGAAATTTCATCAGAATCGGTCGATGATTTTTTTTAGCTATAAGTCACATCAGTTTTGAAAATGCAGTTTAGAAGACCGTGCCATACCTCCGCCATTTTTGAAGATTAATAATATTTGAAAAAAAAACTATACTAAGTAACAGCCAAAATGACTAATAAAGCATACCCTGAGTCTCAAAAATGGTAAAGAAATCTTTTCTTAAAAAAAAAAACATAAAAATCAGCACATTTTTTCCTCGCCTAAAATGTTTTTACTTCCCCTTTACTAATCCTTTTTTATTTATTTTACTGCACTGTGATATGATATCGCCTTACACGTATACACGAGTTTTTTCTCTTGACTTTTCACATATATGCGATTCGAACGTGGTAAGAATTCTAAAGTGGTGTTCATCGAGGAACAGTGCAGAATCTAATCGGACCCCAATAAGGACTCCCTAACAAATCCCCAGAAAGATATACGTGCATCTTGGTACTCTTCAATAAGTTTATGCACGGACAGCAACAACAATAAGCAGATGACAAGGGAGTATTCCGAGGCTCCGGAAGGCCGATAACCCGAGAGTCATTAATTTGCATCTTGGAATGTAGCTCACGATCTCGATCTTTATGCAAATAGGAAGAGCTACAGGGATACCTAAGTAACCGTCTCGACAATTTTCTCAGAGAGAACCTGGATCTCGACCATTGCAATTTCAAACTCCTTTCCCTCGTCTTTTCATTTTTGTCTTTTCTTCGGCAGACGTCACCTGATCCCTTTGTCCCTAAAGAATTCCACGGCGCATTTTAAACGACTGCACCATCGAAACACAATTAAAACGAATTAAGGGGTTAGACCACTCTAGAGGCCGAAACAATAGGCTTTTTGGGGATTTTTTTCAGAAAATCTACAAAATATATTGAGATTACAACGAAGGGTTTTTATCATACATATCAGTGAATGTATACAATAATTTTTTTTAAGCGCTTCATTCCAAAATATCGGCTGTGCAGCGTTTTTGCGATGACGTCTCCGTTTTTCCAGAGTCCACGATCGGGCAAACAGCTCCTGTAATTTTTTAATTATAATGAGCCAATGAATTTTTTTTCGATTATATATAATAACTGCTATAGAAGTACGTAGGATTTTTTTTCGATATATTGATTTTTGGCCAAATGGCGCACTCCTAAAGTGGAAAGTGAAAAATTTGCCTAAAAAATTGTCAGATAATTGTTATTAAGGGGAGATATACACCTAAGAGCCGGAAAAAGGTCATTTTTGTGATTCTTTTCAAGGAAAACTATTTGAAATTTTGGATTGGGGTTTTAATTATCTAGAAGTATATACATTCAAAAATATACAAGGATATTGTATGATCCTTGGAGCGTCGTAAAAAAATCTGCGTATACGGAACCCACTGGCGTTTCTTCAAAAATCATCTGAAAAAAAAAAACCAAAAAGATTATTAAATTAGATACTATAATCTAGTACTTGTCATAGCCGATTTTCAAAATATCGATTTATGACAAAATGCCGTACGTTTGAACATAAATAGTGATTTTTGGGCCAAAAATTAGTTATTATTTTGCCTATAAAACAAAAACTAAGTAACGGAAAAAAAATCCTATGACAAGTACTAGATAATGGTGTACAGAATAATAACAAAAAACCTCAAGGCAATCGGTTCATTGGTTTTCGAGAAATTTTGGGTACCGATTTGAAAAACGTGGTTTTGAGAAAAACGCGTTGGAAAATTTGGGAATGAATAAATCATGAAATTTGTCAACTTACATGGAATCATCGATACCAGGCCCATAGTTCGTATGTTCATAGGTCGAATGTTCGTAGCTTCTCAATCCTCGTCCTCGACCATCTAGGTGTATATCTCCCCTTAACAAATGAACTGTGCAATATAAAAAAAAATCCTACGTCCTTCATAGACAATGTATTTTTCAAGATATATTCAACATTTCAAGTGAATCGGATGAAAATTGTCTGAGTCATGTTTCCGGCCAACTTAAAAAATGCAGTTTTGAGATAAACGCTGCACAGCCGCCATTTTGAAATCAATCACTTCAAAAAAATTATTGTATACAGTCACCGATATGTATAATAAACACATATACGTGTATTTGTAATCTTTTTTTGTAACCCTTTTTTGTAACCCTTTTTTGTAATCTCGATTTATTTTGTATTAAAAAAAAAAATCCCCAAAAAGCTTTCTTTTTCGGCCTCTAGAGTGGCCTAAGGCCTTAATCAAACATTGAGGACGTCCAAAAATGGACACTTCCTCCTTATCGATGCAGACTAAAAGTTGGTGATCATTGCATTCGCAAATACGTAGACCGATTCGACCAATGAAGAGAAAATGAAAAAAAAATCTAATGCTGTACGAACTGCTGGAAATAACCTCGATATCCTGTACAGTGACGAACTTGCCGAAAAATCCGAAGCCATGCACAAAAGTGACTATTGCAGCGTTGATAAAGGTCTCTCGATGTTTGATTTTCTCGGGTTACTCGATTGGCCACGGTGCGCGAAATTGGCTGGCGACGCCCTTTACCGTTCAACCACCCGGACCGTCTCTGGCCCCGCGGATTTTGTCGATTCCACGCGGGCAACGCGACTGCCGCAAGTGGTTTTTCAAACAGGAGTAGCAACCGTTTCAGCGGCTCGTACGTACTTCTACGTATTTCACGTCGCCTGTGAAATACGGAAGATCAATATGAAAATGCAAATGTCGTTTCGAACGATACCGTAACGTACTTCGATCTGATAAAAAAAGAAAAAAAAAGCAACATCCGTAACTGTAAAATATTCATGGCAGATTATCCTCATCACCGTTATGTCTTCCAATCATTGGAAAATGGATCCCTAGGAATTGGAAACACGCAAAATCTCTTCACATGTGCTTCGTGAAAGATATTTGAGCTTTTCGTCCGCCTCATCCGAGGTCGAGGAGGACAACAGGATTTTTGAAGACTTTCCGTGCACGGAGAAGCCTCCGTATATTCGAAGAGAAAAAGTAAGAGAAATAGGGAAGCTGTAATTATTGAGGTTGAAGCTGGAGGGAGGGTGGAAAAAGCGCCGTATTGGCGATGGCAGGTATTAAAACGTTTGTCAGCCAGAGGAATATCAGCCCGTCGTTGTAACCGTTGGCGATATGGAGGGAGTGAAACAGGAAAAGCTGTACACTTATTAGCGTGAGCCCTCTCTATATGCATGGCGCTTGGCCAACTTAGTTACGAAGCTGCGAGGTGAACTCGAAACGTTCTGTGCTCACAACCCCCCGAAAGCCCAGCTATGCATACTTAGTACTCGCGAAACAACCCGAGAGCATCTAACGGATTCTCGTAATACCATAATATCGTCTCCGAATGTGCGTGGAATATCTTTCGGACGTGTCGAAGAAACGCATGAAAAGAATGTCTCTTGATGAAAAATGACGCTGCTTGCTCAAATGCTTGACACCACTTTGGTGTCCTCCTCTAATTTTGTTGAAACTTTTTTATGTGGAAGAGTATCGAAAACCAAGACACACGTATTTTTTTTTCGGCGGAAAAACGGTTTTAAGGGGTGAAATGCACCCTCGAAATTGGGGATGTTTTTCGATTTTCGTCAATAACGTTTTAACAGTACGAAATATAAAAAAACGTCAAATTGCAACAATGTTAATTTTTTTGTGTACTATACATTGGAGATGATAACGATAACGTTATCGACGAAAAACGAAAAACATATTTTCGAGGGTGCGATTGACCCCTTAAAACCGTTTTTCCGTCGATAAAAAAAATACGTGTCTCTTAGTTTTTGATACTCTTTCACATAAAAATTTTTCAACAAAATCAGAGGAGGACACCGAAGTGATGTTCCTTCTGAGACCTTGGTGCAGATTGAGTAAAACGTCTGTGCACAAGAAAATCACAATAATGTGGGCCCGTCCATACCAGTAAGGGTTTTTCACACTTTCCCTGCATCCTCGATAAATGTTGTATGGTGTAGCATCAATCTAGGAAAAAAATGCTGATTTTCATGATTTTTTTTTTGAAAGGAAGGATTTCTTCACCGTTTTTTAGGCTTAGGGTATGTTTTATTACTACTTTTGACTGTTACATGGCACTTTTAGCATTGAAAATGCTTTGAAAAATGTATATGTTTGTTGAGGTAGGCTGGGTATAGGGGTCTGAGTTAGCTGGATGTCACACGAAACTAACGCAGCCCCCACTCCACTGCCACTGTGTTGTAATAGAGTGGGGGTAGCTGCGACATGTTGAATGTCTGTGATTGGTTGGAAATGCCCTCTCCCTACCCAATTATAATCTTGTTATTAATTAAAGTATTATATTATGAACTTATTACGAAAAATATGCAGTCGAACCTCGATATAATGAACCTCGGTATAACGAAATCCTCAATATAACGAAGATTTGTCCATTCCCTTTCGATAGGCACCCGACACCTTGATACAACGACATAATAATAAACATTATGCTCTAATTGCTAATTGCTTGTAAAAATTGTTCTAATTCAAACCATTCCTTCTTGAAAAAAAACCCTACATTTATAATAATAATATATATTTTTTTAAAGAACATTTTAAGGAACATGTTCTCGATATAACGAAAACTCTATATAACGTACTTCCCTAGAGATTCGTTATATCGAGATTCGACTGTAAATCCATTATTATACGAACAAACCAAAACAAACCCAATTATCTTTTTGAGGGCGGGAGTGGTCGATATATCGACCAGCCAGGGGGCACATAATATTTAGGCAACGGGACTCACGAAAATCAAGCACCCCATAGGAATTGTTGATCCTGGATCACGCTAGGAGCGAAAGTTGGAGTATTTCTGAAAATAATGCACGATTTTTCTGCAGCCTTCATATAACGTACTTTGGGCAGTGAGTATGTTTAGTGACGAAGCTTGTTCTATAATAACTGGCGTCCCTGAAATATTCTTCAAGATGACATTTACAATATATATGCCTATTTTGTTGCACTCAGTGCGTTCACATTGTGACCGTATAAATGCTGAGGCCAAACTAGCAGAGAAAAAAGTTTGACCTTGAAATTGCGGTTTTCAAGGTCAAGGATGCCACCAGGATTTTTTGATTATGTTTATCACATTCAGCGCATCAAATTACATAGGAATACGCGTTCAAACTTTTTTAAATAAATTTTTAGAATTGGACTTTTCGTTGCGGACGAGGCTGATCGATATATCGATTTTATTAATATCCTTCATGTAAAACAAAGTCGATTTTAATGGAAATTCCCCCATCCTTGAAAGGTTGAATAGCTCGACGTGTCAATACTTTTGGAAAAATAATAAAAACGAACTCATATTATTGACATGTACCTGTTTTTCATTACCCAAAAAGCCTGATTACATTTTCAATGCCATAAAATAGTTGCACATTGTGCAATACCTGTACATTTTTTTTGTTAATCTCTAAAAACAACTATGGATATTCTTCTGCCATAGTCGGATCTTGCGGATCTAGTGACCCTAGTCATAAGCCCAAGTAGCTTCACACAAAAGTCATTGACAAAAAAATGAACGATTCGGATAAAAAAAATCAATTGCGAAAATTGACAAGGAAACGAGGAATCTGTGAAGAACCTTTCCATATTTCGAAAATGTGATGAACTCCACGTTTTTTTATAAAGAAATCTCTGTGATTCATCAATTATCTTTTTTGATATAAATATAGGTCTTTCTGAAATTACCCGTTCTGAATACGGAAAACTAGGCAGGGATTCAAGTAGAAACGAATTGCGCGGAATCTCCGGACGTTCAAGACGCATGATGCATATTTGCAGCAATGATAAAAATATTTCACTCTTAATTGAAACATCTCTTTCGTGTACATGCTCCGCGTACACGAAAATGATAGATTAAAGCCATAAGGCTGCGGAGTAGCAAAGTGCGGGGGCGAGGACCGAAGGAGGGGTAGGCCATTAAGGGGGTGAGTGCGGGTGGTAACGTTGCTTGGGACTGCGGAGCGCGGTAGCTGGCAATTGCCTTCTCGGCAAGACGTGAAATTAATGTTACCGTGGATCTTAAATTGTAGACTCTTGCGGGATTCCCGGTGCATCCAACGGGGGAGCGAGGGAAGATTTCACGAGTAAAAGGGTGAAGAGTAAACCATCCAGAAGTCAGAGAATCCCAATGCAGAAATGTCGTGTTTTCAAAGGGATAGCCCAATTACGAACGATGCAAGGATAATAGGAACGAACGATGAAAGCAATAAGGAACAATAGTCATAGTTTTATAGATTCTTTTTAGCTTTGGTAAGGTTTGAACTTGAATGTGGCACTTACGTGGCACTTTCCTATAATAGTGATACCAATTTCTCGTTATAATAGAAAGATTAGTTTTTAGATAACAATAAAATATTTAGGATTATTTTATTCCTAAGGCTTGATAAATTTTATTACAACATTCCTAGTACATTTGCTTGGCTATTTTATAAAAAGTTATTTCACTTTTTTGTACATTTAAATGGATTAAATATAATAGAACCACTGTTTAAATTCAAATAAAAAATGTAACATGGTAAAAACGAGTGATAATGTTCTCGGGAGGATTTTTTCATTGCTTGGCGTTCTTTTTTACCTGTTCAAAGTTTTCAAAAGTTCATTTTATCTATAGCAAGGTTTGAACATGGATATGTATATTTTTGTGTTAATGAATGTGCTTTGAATAAACTTTATTCCGCATGTACCAATATACCGCAATTTTAGTGAATAACGAAAGGAAAAAAGTAATACTTCGCTCCCGTTCCTCTTTCTCCGAGTTCCTCGCGGATCCTCATTAAGAGGGTATGGTAACAGATGCCACTGGTAATTACGAGAGAATCAGAGACTCATCCCGTACTGGGAAAAAAAGAATTCATTTTTACATATATTTTCCTTCGACTTTGATAAGGAAATATTAATATTGGTGCTTAGAACATAAAATGTGCAAGAATTCATATTTTGACTTTTGATCAAACAATTGTATTACAATTTGGGTCCTGAACTATTGAATGTAATACATTTTATCAATTTTACCACAAGTTTATACTGTTTGTTTAATCGATTCTTTCATTGGTCTTGCCAATTAATCGTCGCTGATAAATGCAATTGAAAATAGAAATATCTACACACTGACTCATACACATACACAATACCGCCATATGCATAGGTGGTACATTCACAAGTATAAAAATAGAAATATTTTACAGATAATGGCATTCCAAGAGGATGAAGTTTGAAAATTAAGCGACTTTTACCGATTTTTTTTTGCCCACGAGATCATTTATCTGGGTTTCAGAAAAAAAGCATGATATTAAGCATACATTGAATTTATTTCGTGTAATTTATTATTTTTAAAAAATTGAGAGTAACCTCGTTATTGAAGTATAATAGAGCCTCTGTATATAAAATGTGGTCCAACGGCCGGATCGATAACTTGACAATGATTGGTCTGAAAAATAAAAATCAAATACTTTTATAATCTATGTAGAAGTATTTCTTGTTGCGTGTAGCCGTTTTACGAGAAAAACATCTCAAAATAGCGGGTGTTAATAAAAATATATAATTCTGGCGAAATCTGTACTCATAATCAGGGGCTTAAAAATATTAAATAAAAGAGAAAAAATGTTACGTACAACGATAGCTACTCCAATTACGGAATTTTTTTTTTTTCAAATTCAAAATCGGGCAAATATAGTTAGAGTTATGATTGCGACCAGGTCGAGAAAAGTCGTTTCGAGAAAGAAGCCATTGAAAGTTTTAATATATATAAACCGTTGTGTTACCTGCTCTCACTAAATCGTCTGTAACTTGGTCAATTTTCAATATTTTGACCCCCCGTTGACACACTTATATTTGACCATGATTTTGACACACTAGGTTAATTTGAAACGAATGATACTTCATCCCCCTTGGCATTATCAACCTTTCTTATTGAACACGTTTTTGTTGAAAAAAATCAGCGCTTTACTTCAAACATTTCTTATGATATCGGCATAATTGAAATTCGGGAAGTATAAAATTGAATTGCTTGAAAAAATAATTGAAAACTTTCGTTATCGGGAAAGTGAGCAACTTGTTTGGGTTTGTTTGGATAACGTAGTCATTTGGGTTTAGGCGGGAGCCTGAATTAGAAGTCCTAAAAATCGTTTTTTTATTGCTTAAATCGATCGATAAACTATCCAATAATATATTTGCAAAGTTACAGAGGCCTATCGTAAATATTTTTGAAAATACAATGCCAAAAGCAAAGAAGCGATTGATATCTGACATTGACATTTCCTCCTATTGAAAACTTTGAAGCGCATTTTCTCCAGTTTTTATTTTCACGATTTTTCCAAATTGGCGGGCGTGATAGAAAACAAAACTAAACGACCTATTGAATCAAACCAAAGTTCATTTTCTTCAGTATGAAAATCTCTCCAAAGTGAATTAAAAGAGTCGTTGAAAAAGTATTTTTTAATAATTTTTATAGCACGTTAAAGTGTTTTGTTAAACACATTTTTTCAAACCTGAGAAATGCTATAATTTCACGATTTTTTCAGCTTTTTCTTGATTCACCCAGAAGAAAAATATATGACAATTGAAAATTGTATTGTTTTATTTGGTTCAGTCAAAAATTGCGAGCTGCATCTTTCCCGCCGATTGGGGACTGCAGTGGCAAGACGCACATGGAATAGGCTGATAAATCGGCACTCATTTATGTTGACATTTTTTTTTTTATACATTTCAAAATTTCAACCTGTTTATGTCGACATTTTTTCTATACATTTCAAATATACATGAAAATATAAATATACTTAAATGTTTACTGGGCTGACTTGTTGTCTTCCCTTCTAAAAAAATGCCCGAAAAAAAACGCTTCTTTGGACCTTCCAATTCAGGCTCCCTCAATGTATCAACGTAGGATTAACTTGATTATTTCACATATTCTTGAATATGTATACTTCGAGAAAATACCGAAAAATATCGATTTTTTCCTCATCACAGTGGTGTCCCGCCTCAAGGGGAGATATACACCAAGGAGCTGGAAAAACACGTCATTTTTGTGAATTTTTTCAAGGAAAACTATTTGATATTTCGAATTGGGGTTTTAATGATCTAAAAGTATATACATTCGAAAATATGTTTAATTTTCTTTATTTAAAAATATGAAAAATATACATGGATATTGTACAATCCTTGGAGCGTCGTAAAAAAATCTACGTATACGGTACCCACTGGCGTTTCTTCAAAAATCATCTGATAAAAAACCAAAAAGATTATTAAGTTAGATATCATAATCTAGCACTTGTCATAGCCGATTTTGAAAATATCGATTTATGACAAAATGGCGGACGTTTGAACATAAATAGTGATTTTTGGGCCAAAAATTAGTTATTATTTTGCCTATTAAACAAAAACTAAGTAACGGAAAAGAAATCCTATGACAAGTACTAGAAAATGGTGCGTAGAATAACCACAAAAAACCTCAAGGCAATCGGTTCATTGGTTTTCGAGAAATTTTGGGTACCGATTTGAAAAACGTGGTTTTGAGAAAAACGCGTTTGAAAATTTGGGAATGAATAAGTCATGAAATTTGTCAACTTACATGGAATCATCGATACCAGGCCTATAGTGTAGGTCTTCTATAGTCGACGGAATGTTCATAGCTTCCAAATCCTCAACCTCGACCATCTAGGTGTATATCTCTCCTTAAGACTTCAAATTCCCTCAATTTTTTTCGCTCTCCCTCTCTCTCCACTCTCTATTCGCCTAAAAAACCGCTCTTTGAAAATGATGAAAATTGGCGAGACCCCGACGTTTGACTCTCAAATAAAATGCCAAGAAAGGATATGCTACATATTTATGTTTGATTAACCGTATTATAAGTATAAGTCGGCTGCTTTATTCTGTACTTATCGAGACGAGAAATCTCGAGTAGCCAAACACTTAATATATCTGCGATCTACTTGACGTAGTTCGCATACAGTCCCACGATGCCGGTGGTGTTCCGTCCATAGTTCCATGGTCGTTGTATCTCCGGGCTCTCTTAAAAAGTTTCCGTTCACCTCCCTCAACTCGCGGATTCGAGAAAATTTTGTGCACGTGTGTGCGTCAGTGAGGGAGTTGCACAGGGGACGTGGAAAACCCATCGAGAGGATCATACCGGGCCACTCTCGGAACTTCGACTTGGCATGAAGCGACGCAAAAAAAGCCTTATCTCCCGTGACCCGGCGCTTTTTTTCACCTTGCGCTCTTTTATTTTTCGAGCTTTTTTTTCGCCGTCTCCTAGTAGTTGGTACTTCCTCCCTCCCTTGGCCCTATCTCTCTCTCTCTCTCTCTCTTTCTCTCTCTCTCTCTCTCTCTCTCTCTCTCTCTCTCTCTCTCTCTCTCTCTCTCTCTCTCTCTCTCTCCCTCTCTCTCTCTCTCTCTCTCTCTCCCTCTCTCTCTCTCTCTCTCTCTCTCTCTCTCTCTCTCTTTCTCTTCCACCCTTGCCCACCCTCCCACCTCCGCAAGCTCGCCCCTTTCTTCTCCACCTCAAGCAGAAACCCGGGCCACTTTAACTCGGAAACTAATTACAGCCGAGGCGTAAGAGAGTTTTTGCACCTCCCGCGGAGAGTGGAGAGACTCGCTGGGACGTCCCGATGAATTCTACATTTTTCCTCCACCCCCTCCAACCCCTCCTGCCGTCCTCTTAACCCCCTTGGTTCTCCTTTCTCCTTTTTGTACCAGTTTAGGAGACTCACTTGCGGGCCACCCTATTCATCGGGGAATCGATCCCTCCCGCCCACCCTTCCGAAGCATCGATCTCCCGAGAATTTCGAATCAACTTTGCCACGTACCTGTTATCGCGGATTATTCGGTGGACGCCGGGAGCTCATTAATAATACGGCAGACGACTGAGAAGAATTGATTTATCAGATCTCAAGTAAATTTTGTTTCCAACTAACTGTGCTAATTGGTTAAACGAGAAATCTTTATTCCAATCGACGCTGATTCGAATATTTATGAGACCTGTCATTTGTCATTTATTGAAGTGCTTGCACAAATGGAGAAACTCCGCAGTGAACAAAGGTCTGTTCGAACGATGGCCGATGTTTAAATTAAAATGAAATAAAAATGATATTTGGCCACGTCAAGATTGTGTTAAGGGGGTATCCCTCTCTAAAAGCTTCAAAAAATCGTTTTTTGCATATTGTTATAGTGTGAATTTTCAAAAATATTTTAAGGGGCTATACCAGTGTGAACGCTGAAAATTTGGATGATTTTCGGGAACTTTTTGCCAGAACAGTACTCAATTAAATGTTTCGGAAAATTAAGAATATATTTCGCTATATTTGACTTGAGATTACATAATTTTTTCATAGAAAAATATTGAGATCCAAGCGAAATATGCGCTGCCTTCGGAGGCGCCAAAAAAATTTCCTCCACTGCTGACATGATTCCGGCCGATTGAGTAGCTGAAACCGAAAAAGGAAAAAATATCGTTAAACTGTAAAGTACTTCCTGTACAATGACGTAGGATTTTCGAAAACTATAAAAATCTAACAAAATGGCGTAGTTATTAAAATAACGTGTGTTTTCTTGCCTATAAAATGGTCATTTCTTTCAATGCCAAATCGTCAATCTTCATCCAATCAAAAATATCCTACGTCATTGTAGACTAAATATATTCAAGAGTACTCAGTTCAAATTTCAAGTCAATCGGATAACTGTTCTTTGAGTTACAATATCAGCAATTTTGAAAAATATCATTGCGAGAAAAAAAAAATATATATATATGCATACAGGGTGTCCCAGAAGTAACGTACGCCCTTCTAGCAGCTGGTAGGAAAAAAATCTGAGACGAAAAGTCCTCAGTCATTTTTTTTATCAAACGCATTGATAATTAATTATGAATTGAAATAAATAGCCAATCAGTTGCGCGCTACAGCGGAAAGGCAGCCTAGAGGGGAGGGATAGGGGAATGGGTTGTAATTGCGTGCGCCTGAAAATGTGTGCGGAGGGAAAATTCCGAAAGCATGTGTGCAAGTGTGTGTGTGATATTGTGTGTATGCGCGCGCGCGCGTGTGTGGGTGTGTGTGTGTGTGTGTGTGCGTGTGTGCGTGTGTGCAAGTGTGTGTGTCCTAGGCTGAGTGTACGTGCGTACACGCGTGTGTGTGCAAGCACTTGCACACATGCTTTCGGAATTTTCCCTCCGCACACATTTTCAGGCGCACGCAATTACAACGCATTCCCCTATCCCTCCCCTCTTCGCTGCCTTTCCGCTATAGCGCGCACCTGATTGGCTATTTATTTTAATTCATAATTAATTATCTATGCGTCTGATCAAAAAATGACTGAGGACTTTTCGTCTCAGAATTATTTTTCCTACCAGATGCCAGAAGGACGTACGTTACTTCTGGGACACCCTGTATATATAAAGTCTTTTTATTGATGTTCAAGAACTCACGAAATAATGTGTGCAAAAAAACTAAAAGGGAAGAAGTTACGGGCTTCTAAATATGGTCGTGACAAAAAATTGTCGAGACTGTTGATATGATTCCGAATCTCCCATTCATCTGAAACCGAGATAAAACCAATTTTCTTGATCAATAAGAATGACGTCAAGGCAAGTACCGGAGAGAAAAAAAATTTAATAGTGACTGCCGTAAAAATGTTAATTTTTCGCCCTATTTATTAAAAAAGTTACACAAATTTTTTTATAGACATAATAAAAATTTCGCAGAACCCGAGGTAAGAGCGATAGAGGGATATACGAGTATAGTGAATAAAACTTGAAATTTTATGTCCACCAGGTTGAAAAAAGTAGTTTCGAGAAAAACGCCATAATTGTTAGTACAATTTCAGACAACCCCAACTATCTAACAAGGAAAGGTTGCGAGATCGATCTCTCCGATTTCGATTACATATAGCATGATTGTAGAATGGGTGAAAATCGGCGACACGTATTCTTTTTTTACATCAGCGGAACCCGATTTCTAAGGATTGAAACGCATCCTCGAAAATTGGGGTTTTTTTTCCTTTTTCGTCGATAACGTCTTAACGGTACGAGATATGAAAAAAAAAATCAAATTGCAACAATGTTTATTTTTTCGTGTAATATACATTGGGTCGAGAACGATAGCGTTATCGACCAAATGCGGAAACACCCCTATTTTTGAGGGTGCGTTTCACCCTTAAAAATCGGGTTCCGCAGATATATAAAAAAAAAAAAATGTGTCGCCTATTCTTTTACCCATTTTCCCCATTCTACAAGCATGTCAAAGGTCATCGAAATCGGAGAGATCGACCTCGCAACCTTCCCTTGTAAGTGGTATGAAGCATGATATACTTACGTTATATTACCTTGCCTTCCTTGCGAGCAGTTGTAGCTTCCTTAGAAGCTTCTGAAGTTCGTAGCTCCGGCCGGTCAATCCTATTCTGAACTTTATTCAAGTCGCTATAAGCATGTCAATATTGGGAATTCCGAAATTTCCTTTCGAGAATATATTCTTAACATTCTTAACATGGTTAACAGTTTTAACATAACTATTAACTTAACATACTACTAACTTAACATACAACTAACTTAACATTAACTTAACATACAACTATCTTAACATTAACTTAACACACAACTAACTTAACATTAACTTAACATACAACTAACTTAACATTAACTTAACGTACTATTAACATTACTTTACTACTATTAACAGTTACGTTACTACTATTACTACTATTACTAACATTACTTTACTTCTATTGACATACTACTAACTTAACATTAACTTAACATAGTATTAACAGTGTTACGTAACTATTCTTAACATACTTCAAGAAAGTGCCGAAAAATCGATTTTTTTCTTCAAATTTCTAGACTAGAATACTGCTTCCATAAAACCCGAAAGAAATATTTGCTCTTCCGCAATAAACTAGAATGTACCTCAGTACAAATTAGTGAAGTAAAAAATCATTAATAATATCGATCCGAACTGTTTCCGATTGAATAAGTACGTATGACAAAAAATATTCGTGATCATTATGAGGCTACTTCAATGACTTTTTCACTATAATCTTCGCTCGAAAACTGGATCTCGAGTATAGCAAGTACTCGCTTTACATATCCGTGTATAGGTGCAATCTGCTGTGACGTACGTCATATCATGATCTCTTTCACACGCGACTGCTCTAGATCCAGCCCCACCAAGCGAGGTAACGCCACCCTCTTCTCACTCTTCCTCCATTTTCATTTGCAGTGCATCTCAACACGCGTTGTATGAAAAAAAGTTAAGTTAGACTAGCGAAGTGCGGGCAGAGTGTCAGGAAAGGGTTTTTTTGGGAACGTCAATACAGTAGAGCATCGATTAGCTGAACGTCAGTTATCCGAAATGTCAATCATGCGAATGGAGATTTGGATTATCCAAAATATCAATTATCTAAACAATAATTTATCTCGTCCAAATGCTCAGTTTTTCGAACGATTACGCCCTGTATATTGTTGCATAACGCATACATTGTTGTATGTTCCCTCCATTTTCTCAGTCTGCGCTCGCGCGCACTTTGCTTTCCGCTAGCAGTTGACATTTGCAAGCCAAGAAACGAGCTTCCGTTGGGAAGCAGAAGAAAATCGTCGACTTTTGAAAAAATCAATAGATAAGAACTCGAAGATGTACGAATGTTGATTATTTTTAGATATATATTTAACTTCGTTCTATACCATTCAATGATACAATGGTTATGTTCAATTCACCAAAAATGTACTTGTATTGTTAACATATTAATTTTCATTGTATTTTTAAATATATACATTTTATCATATTGAAGGAATCAACTTTTTTTTGCCCACGGAATATTGCTGTTTGGTTACCCGAGTTTTCGATTATCCGAAAGGCACTCGGTCCTAACTGATTCGGATAATCAACGCTCTACTGTACGGCAAAATCCACAAGGCCCATGGAACTTAGGAAATTATATATATATATATATATATATATATATATATATATATATATATATTTGGTCTAAGAATCGAGTGCTAATATGTGCACGTATGTATGTGTATATAGATACACGACTAATTCTAAGTACACATATAGACTCATTAAGGGGCTACATCTAGCCAGAGGCCTGAAAAAATGAACAAATTCCGATTTTCTTTTTTTTAGAAACGGTTGGTGAGAAAGAAACGCATTTTTTAAGACACGAAGGTACATTTATTGAGAGCCTTTAAAAAAATCACAAATAAATACAAAAAAAACAACAAAAACATCGCCGCCGATAGATGATATTTTTTTTCGCGACGTTTGCCAGTGGACACGCTCCAGCTTGAACGGTCCACCTGATATCTAAAAACCAAACGAGTTATTCAAGCTAACAATAAATACGAGTCGCTGACGATCGTCGATTTTGAATATCGTTTTTTTTAACAACGTGGCGACGAAGTGAAACTCGAGCCTACGAATCCTACGAAGAAGTCGTCATTTTTACGTAACTATTAAAAAATGAAGATAGATTTAAAAAAAGTGAGATCGTCAACGACCTTTAAATATTACTCATCGCATCTAATGTAAATTAAAAAAAAAACCATCAAGTGGTTCTCGTGATATCATGTCCACCGACTGTGAAAACAGTGTTTCGAGAAAAACGCGTTTAAGGAGTTTCGGTACAAAAGTCAAAATGTTAAGAAATTGATCAAATTTGGTGATAATGTTCTTTAACATTAAGTGCGAAGACACAATTTTTTTCAAAATTTTCTTCTACTTAGTTATCGAGTAATTAAGCATTAAAGCAGATTTCTTAGGCCCGCAATGTATACGTATATATATGGAAACGCTATGCTTATACACGTGAACTTTAGTGTTAACTTACTCGATAACTGTGCAGAAGAAAAATTTGAAAAAAATTGTATTGCCAAATTTGGCACTAACGAATATGTTCACCAAATATTATAAAATTCTGGACTTTTTGAAATTTGTTGTTTTTAACATGGTTAAAATTTTGAATTTTCTCAGGCATAGCAACATTGTATCGCCCGTACTTAAACTCCTTAAAGTTTGACGTATGGTGCTGCTACCGCTCGACCGGCCGACTGTTAGAAGCTGCAGCTCATTCAATTTTAGGCAAATTTCAATTATTTTTTCAGGCAATATAGCTACAAGGTCATACTAACGAATCAAACTATTTTCGGAAAATGCAATTTTTTACCCACCTAGGCAGATGTAGCCCGTCAAAAATATGTAAAATATATTCGTTCACTCAAAACGGCATTTCACTCCAAATCACGCATTTTATAAAATTCGTAAGAATTTATTGTCATAAAAAAATGCAATATGTTCTTGAATCGTCGCATCCATAGTGTCTGCATACGAAAATTCTAAATTGGTCATTGTAAAAACGACTTCAAGAATAATTCTAGAGAAAAGACCACGAATGTAAAAATACGTATATGAAATTATGTCGCGATAAAAAAAAACATTTTGCGTTTGCTCAAATAACAGTTACGACTCGAACTGTGAAGCGAAATAACTTTGTCCCGAAGCGAAAACCCGAGTTTTAGTCGAAAGAGATTTTTATCGCAGAATATTGTGTATTTCGATATTCTCGTAGGTGTGTGCGTTCCATCCTGCCGTGCCCGATTACTCTTTTTATTTTTCGGATTGTTATGCTACGCTTTTATGATGTTTTTTTCATTACGTTTTATGCTCGCAATAGAATGTTCCCTGGGTGTGGTATGTCTGATATATGCTGCGAAGTGTACTCCATCGGGAATTTCGTGATACAGGGAGTACATCACAACGCCGATTTTGTGACGTATTAGTTTTTTTTTTAGACTCCCGTTTCGCCGCGGGCCTCCAACACACAACTCCTATTTCCGCCCCATACGCGTGCGTTTTTATTTCGCCTGCTTACACGAGGGATGATAATGTATTTTTTCACTACACGCACACACACACATTCGCATGTGTTTAGTTCCCATATAAACAGTCAATGTTGCATGCTCCGATAACCTGACGAAATAAAAATAAAAAGTGTAAGGTAAAATAATGCAATTAGAAAAAGTATGCATACAAGGTGTTTTTTTGAGGCGTTACGTCTGAGTAGAAAAACATGGTAACAGTTTTTTAATAGGGTTAATTGATGTATCAACATCACGAGAATTATGTACAAAAGGATTTCTCCATGCTATAAATAACCGCGATGAAAAATTGGTTATAAATAGAAATCAATATAGAGCTCGATGTGGACAAGATGATCATACATACCTTTAGCTTGAAAGTACCTTCAGCTAGTTTCAAAATATAGAGCCGCTACATACGCGGCATTTTTTATTTTTCAATTTTAATCCCATTTTCCAAAGCGCCTCCGAGTGCTCCGAAACGCATAGAACAGCTTAGACGGTGGAAGCACGAATTTAGAATAATTTAGTCCAGTCGTTGTACAAAAAATATACAACGACCCACTATCAAAATGCATCTGTAGGTAGAAATTCAAATGAGAGCTTCAATTCCGTTGCGTGGACGATAACTCCTAATTCAGTTCATAAACACCCCGTGTAGAAATTTGAGACGGAAAAAAGTACTGCCCTGATCTGCCTTCCCTAGAAAATATCAGGCTTTGGTCGGGCCGAGAAATAACCAGGAACAAACGAGGAAATTCAAAATGACGTTTCAGCGTTTTTGGAAGCCTTGAGGAGGTAAAATCGGGAGTATATTCAATTTAGTATTTCGACAACATATTGTTCGTTGGTTATCTACTTGCTAAGTTAGTATATCAGTGTATACATACGCTTGCTCGCATTTCCTGATAGGCAAAGAGACAGAAAAACGTACACAGATAACTATCCGAGGGAAAGAGGCCTAGAGTGCAAAGGGTTATTTCACAAGTATCGCAAAATCATATGCGTAAGTGCACGCTGTAAGCATAGCACTTCTGTACGTGGTACAATTTGCAGGACGAGCTTTTATACTCGTACGATGGTACCTTACTAACGCGAAGCGCTTCGCTTGTAGCCACCTGGCGGGTTGTTGGCGAAATACATTCAGGTAATGTCTTTCCCGGCCAGCACATTGATATTTCCCAACATGGCGACAAGGCGTTCAAAAACCACGAATGACCTGTTTTACTTTTTAGCCTCATAAAATAATTGGCTATTTTTTATGCTCAAGTAATTAGCTATCGTTAATCATGGTATTTATGATAAGCATTGTTATCCCCGTCGATGATTATTGATGAGATGAATGCTTTTGATGATGAATAGAATTACAACAGATGTATTAGTCTCATCCCAATCAATTATAAAAATCTTTGATGAGGTGAAAAGCAATGTAGCCTTTCTTTAGTTCTTAAAGACAGGCTCCACTTTTCAGAACATGTCAATGTGCTGGCCAGGTGGACATTACTTGAGGATGTACTGGCTTGCAATGTATGCCAGAAGATTGTAATTTCCAAACATAGAGGGTTAGCCGTAAAAAAACGATTTTGCGATCTTCCCGGTTAGTTCCATGATTTACCTTGCCTTGTCAGGTAAATCAAACAAGGCAAGCCTGGTCAGGGCCGGACACAAAGTAGGGAATGCTCGCTCACGTTTCTGCACGGGATTAAACGCCATTTTCTGGAAAATACGTTTATGAAATCGCGACGACGCACAATTCGTGCAGTTTTTATACGATGGACTTGAAATTTTTACTTTTGCTTCTTAGATAGATTCTATAATTCTATAATAACACAATTCTATAATTCTTTATTATTCTATATAACACACTATTTTCATGGTTCGTCGACAATTCTCGTTTTTATAAAAAAATTAAGGCTGATTTTTTAGCGAAAAACAAAACACTTATCCCATAAGATGCCATTTTTCGAGAAAAAAAAACATATTTTTAATAAACGTGTTTATTTCTCTAGCAAAACTAATGTAAAGGACGTTTTTTTTCTTCTTTTTAGGTGCTAATCTATAAAAGTTCTGCTTCCTCCCGCTGAACTCTAAAAAATGCTCTCACAATTAGTATAGCTACGGCTGAGCCCTCATTTTGTATTTTTTGATAGTCAATTTTTTTTGTATACGTTAACACATGTGGAATTAACCCTCCAAACCTCATTTTGATTGCATTTTTAGTACTCTCAATTAAGAAATCCCGAAAAGTGTCATTCTTCTGTGAGCCGCATAGATGTAACGCCAATCGGGAGCTATTTCTATACATTTGGTGAGCGAAATATGCTCAGCATAACAACTTCCAAGGAAGAGTCGATCATCTGCCGCCACAGGCTTTATGAAGATTGGGTCCTGTAATTATTTAATTGCAAATGACGAAGCAGATTTACATTGTTTTTTTTAACTCACGAAACCTGTCTCGGAGAAAATTTAACAAAGTAACGAATGATACGAAGCAAATTTAGTAAAGTTTGACGAGAGAAAAAACGAATTCAAATTATTCAGCTTTTTTTCTTCTATCGACAATCAACAATAACTCGTCAGGGAATGATAATTCTGCTCAAACTTTTCATGCGAGAATTCTGATATTTTTGACAACATAGCAAATCGAGCTCGCCTTCGAGTAAGTTCAAACGGGAATATACATGCCACTCCGCTTTTTTTTTTCATTTTTATTATGCATTCATCTTTTTATATAGATTATTTGTAGAATAAGTAATTTAATGGGTCGATGCATCGGAGGTATCGAGCGAGAAGCGTCTCGATGCCAAGCTATATAGCCATACGTTGTGAGCCCTCGAATCCACAATAAGAACGATATACAGGGTGAGGCACATTAACAGTCACAGAGCAATAGCACCCAAACTATTGATCATATCCAAAAGTATTTCAGACAAAAGTTTCAGTGTTCGAGAAGGCCGTCATACTGGATCACCCAATTTTTTTTATCGGTGAAGGCGCTGAAGCTTCGTCAAGGTCATCTCCACTTTTTTAAATTGAATGGTACATTTTTTCTTCAACAATCTTGTGGAGCACCCCAAGCCGCATAAAAAATATTAGGGGGTCAAAGTCGTTCAAGGTCATTCAAGGTCACCGATTAAAATTAAATGCAAAACTAAATATCTCGGATCAGTACCAAATATTTCGTCGTGATCCGAGATATTTAGATTTGTATAATCGGTACTGACTATGAATGACCTTGAACAACTTTGACCCCCTAATGTTTTTATGCGGCTTGAGGTGATCCACAAGATGGTTGAAAAAAGATGTACCATTTCATTTCAAAAGGTGGAGGTGACCTTCACTGTGCGTACGCGCTTCCACTGAAATGAAAAAAAAATTGGTCGCATTTGATACCCTCCTTCACACCGTACAACTTTTGTCTGGGGCCTTTTTTTGTGACGTCGATAATTACTGAGTTATTTCGGGTGGCAGTGATAAGAGGGACACCCTGTATATATATATATAGCATAGAAAATGGATTCTTCCGATTGAACGGAACGGAATTAAAGCAATCTCAGTGGGGAGGATTTAAATAATTAAAAAAAAAAAAAACTATATGGATCCTTCCACAGTGGAGACTTTTGCGTTGGGCTGAAGCTTTCCGTATCTACTGCGAACCTACTACATTAGTATCTGCTACGCTTGCGAAAATACGAGCGAGGACCTTCTGAAGTTATTCCTCTTCTGTCCTTCTCGATAGTTTCTTTTCCCTTTTCACTTTTTCTCCCTCTCTTTCTCTTCCTCTCTCTCTCTCTCTCTCTCTCTCTCTCTCTCTCTCTCTCTCTCTCTCTCTCTCTCTCTCTCTCGCATTCTCTCCGATACTCGAGATTCTACTAGAAAAAAGTGCAACAAGAAGGTCGATGAAAGATCTTCGATTCATTGAATTATTCGCAAGAGCTCTTCGCCTGTATCTCAAATTTCTGATTCGATTCAGCGATGGAATAGCCGTGATTTATTGGAAAATCCAATTTACTCTCGATTCTGTATTTCCTGTCGCAATGCATTTTCCAAGTGCAAGAGTTACAAAGCGATCTAATAAAAAATTACTCTCCATCTTGGTGCACACGGGTTTCGATGAAAGCTGCTCGGAAGAAATAGCTTTTACTGGTGATAAAAAGTGTAAGAATGAACAAACGTGATGTGACGGGGTTTCAAATATTTTTATAACCATGTGTTTATTATTATTTTAATTTAATAAAATGTATTGCGTAAAAAATTGAAACGTCCTGAATACTTATGCATGATTTCTCAATTTACATGACAACATCACTTAAGGAGCGTTGAGTCAAATGAGGGTCTATGTTTTTTTTCCATGAACCTCCAAAAAAATGCGTAAGAAATTAATTCTCCAGATGCTAATTTTTCATAAAATATATTATTAAAGGGCAAAGTTATGCATTTTTATAATTTCAGTACGTAAGAAAATCTTCCAGGTAACTAGCAACTTGAGAAAGTAGGTATAACGTTACCGTTGATTAATATGAAAAAACTGCGTCAGCGAATATTTTAATACACCTTAGAATGAAATTTTGAGTACTTTATAATTATGCCTATTTATATTTATGGCACGAGATTATTTATTATTACCATTCATTAAAATTAAGTGTTGCAGAAATACGGCAACTTCGCGTACATTGAGGTTGCCAGCAATGCATTTCATTCGCCAGCCAAGATTCGTAATCTTTCATCAAACCTTGATGGATCAATATTGAACATATATGGTTTACGATCGGCAAAATGGGTGTTTTTTTCTAAATGTTTACAAAGGTTTGGTTTGCGTTAATCCGTTGTTAGAAATGGTTTATCATGGTTTGATTGTAAGGAGCCAAAACAAGTACTTTACCCATAGCGTGAACGTCTTGCCCATGTAACCGCACGTAAAATTGCATATATTAAACTATATTTATCTTTGGTGTTTTGTGGTGAAAACAAAAATTCAACAAAATTCGTAAAGACTCGGTATAGTCTAGATAATAACGTATAATTTTTTTCAACTTTAATCTTGGGTTGTGGCTAACGCTCCAACCTCCTTAACTGTCCGCTTTCGATTTTGATGAAACTCATCCAACAAAAAACCAAACAATAACCAACATTTTTCTAATGTAAATCGATGAAAAATCCGCTATAGAAGTATTGAAATAAAATTGAATTAAATTAAGGGGTATTCTCACTTCAGACGCTAAAGAAAAGACTATTTTCGTGAATTTTTTTGATAGGCTTATATTATAGATATTGATAGAAAAGTTGTTACACTTAATCAATACAGTTTTAAAAAATGTTTATTTATTCAAGTCACCATTTATAGACGAAAACGGTAGTTAAAAAATGTCCTAAAAAAATTGTGGGTCTGCGCTGTTGATGAAATCTTGGAGACGGATCATCCGAAACAAAAAAATCAAACGGTTTTAGATTTAGTGTGTTAATGGCTATAGCGCATGTCATACGATTTTTATATACCTATGCAAAAATTACAAAATGGGGGAAATTTTTCGACAAAACCTAAAAAACGTGTTTGTTTACCGTTTTTGGTAAAAAAAAATAGTAAACATCAAAATTAAAAAAGATCGTTTATATGCGTTATAGCTATAGTTGTGAAGAACATGTGGAGAAAAACGTTGTTTCCAGAAAAACGCGTTTAAAGTTTGTTTGGGTTACATAAATGCATAACTTTTTCTTTAAATGTATTTCGAAAGTGTATTTATCAAGTGTAACTTTTATATCAATATCCATGATATAAACCTATTATAAAAATTCATAAAACTAGCCTTTTTTAGCGTCTAAAGTGGGAAGACCCCTTTAAGAAGTGGAAGACCCCCAGAAAGTGGGTCTGGGAAGACCCCCCTGGAAGTGATATTTTTCATGAGCATTATTCTTTTCTCTCGATATAATAATGTTACCTAAATAAAATTGCAGAATTGTAAAGAACATGTGGTTAAAATTTCGTAAGAATCGGTTCAGTAGTTTCGAAGATTTTATCAACAAGCCGTCGAAAACGTTTCGTTAAAAAAACGCGTTTAGGGTTTGTTTGGGTTACATAGATACATTAACATTTTTTAAAAAGTATTTCGAAGGTGTATTTATCAAGTGTAACAACTTTTACATCAATATCTATAATATAAACGTATTAAAAAAAGCCTTTTTTAGCGTCTAAAATGAAAAGACCCCTTAAGTCATATTTCTCGTGAGCATTATTCTTTTCTCTCAATATAATAATATTACCTAAATGAAATTGCAGAAATAATATCATCGAATCCACCGACACGTTTTTCGTATAAGTACTATATTCGTCGGTCTGGTAATTTGCAGTTGCTCTTATGGTAGACTTGCAATGGAATTAAAGGGTCAAAAGTTCGTTTGTTGAAATACGTGAGCAAGCAATACATACAGACTGCCTAAGGAACTTCGAGCGTTGTAAATTATAAACGCCTCACTTATGAGAATGAGGGATTAGCGGAGAGTTACTCGAATGACCGAGGAAATTTCCATTTCGACAAATGAAATAATAAAGCGAAGCACCAAAAGAAAAAGATGACTTCGAGTGCACGAAAAGATCGTTTCCCTTCCGGATTATTTCAGGCCGAGTAGTAAATGAAATAGTAAATTTATTCTATTATCTCGAGATCCACGGAAAAGGTAAGGAGGGCAGAGGAACGATAGGGGCAAGGGCGTTATCTGGACTATCTGACGCTAACCTTACTGCTCGAAGTACCAAAGTATTTTCCCCAGATCCTCAATTTTCTCCGAGTGTACACGTGCACACGGTACGTCCGTGTATCGTACCGGAAGTAAATGCAGATATCCTTTCTACCCCCTCCCCCCCTCCCCACTGTCTTTCATTTATATCTGAGCTACGGAAAAGAAGAAAAAAAAACTGCCACTGGGACGTCCCAGAAGACGTTGCGAGACGCGTTATCTCAAACTCGTTAAAATCCCTTCGAGGCTCGTAAGGGATTTTCCGTATTTTGGTTTCGACGTTCGTTCCTGCGATAACTTTGCTTCGGGGACGGTCACGGTTACAATGGGACAGGCTTCGCAACATTTTGATAACACTATACTGTTGATAACTCAAGTTCAAAAGAGGAATAAATTACGTTTCTTCAAATAATTATGTGTCGTTTTTCTCAAACGACTAATCCTGCTGATATCGACGTTGAAAGGGCTTCGCAAAGGATTGTGAATCTCATAGAATATAAAATTGTACGTGTACATTGGAAGATTTTTCAAACGCACTCGTAGAGACTTCTCCATAGCTCGGGGGCGAAGCAGAGCTGACTTTACGACTCTCACCGTCGTTCGATATTCGCGAAAAGGTCTAAGCCCAGGGATTATAATGACGCGAGACGATAAGAGGAAGAACAAAAAATCTCGCTATTAACTTGTCGTCGTAGCTCCGGGAGTTGTTGTTCGACAGTTTTCGCAAGGGACAAGGGGACAGCGAAGGGCGGAGGTGAGAATAAAGAAAAAGACTGACAAGAAGAAAAATGGTTAACGTCGAAAGGCGGAAGCTTCTTCAGCTTCGGAAGAGGGTGAGAGAATAGAAAGTGCGAAAAATACAAAGAGGCTGAAGAGAAAAGGGAAGCCTAGGAGAAGGAAACACACACACACGTATACACACACATACGTGTATAATGAGAAAAATTGTCCCAAGGAATATTGGATAAAGGGAGAAAACAAAAGGTCTTTAATTTCAAAAGAACAAAAAGGGTTAGCATCGTGCCCATCCCTCTTTCCGTCGTAGTCCCGGTTGCTGTCTGTCCACCTGTCTGTCTGTTTCTCTTTCGCTTACTTCTGCTTTTTGACCCGACATTATTTACCCCTTTGCAGTTTTTTTTTGGTTCAAGTCCCAAGGGTGAGCCCAACGATGTTGCATCGCGTGAATCTCATTCCTCCATTGTACGAGTCTCAATGCGCCCAGACACGGGGAAATTTCATACTACTGTACATGCAATGAAATAACACGTTGTATGTTCAATTGCGGTTGAGGAATTTCCGATTTAAGGAGTTTCGTGGGTTCCGAAACCAAAAAAGCATATTTCCTCTATTAAAAAAAAAATAAGATATCAATTATTTTATTCAAAATGTTAGGCACATAAAAGAGCAACATTACACCAATATTTAAAAAAAATTTCATCAAAAATTTGAAAAATTCAGCTGATGGGACCTGGTTTCCGGAGACTTCGAAAAAAAAGTGTCCTCGTGGTGGTCAGGATAACTCGTGATAGATTTATCTAAAATTAAAAAACGATTTTTTTTTCCGTTAGTAGATAAGCTCGTGATTGAACGAAGAGTTAAAAAAAATGAAATTCGATTTTTTTCGAATTAAATTTTTGGTACAATTTACACTACGTATAGCATTGTCAAATTAGTAGGAATCGAAATAAAACCTTCGTTCAATCACTAGTCAATGTTATTTTGAAGAAGTGTGCAAAATTTCAATAAGATCGGTGCATTCGTTTTTGAGAAATCGTATCCACCGACTTCAAAAATAGTGTTTTGAGAAAAATGCGTCGCTCCTGGCCGATCTTTTCCAACGGGGGGAATTCCCAAAGGCTCTCTCTCCTAAACTGTTACTCCGATGGACTTAAAACTTTGGGAGAATATTCTAGACATATTGTACTGATAATGACATATTGTATTAATGATGAAATTCTTTTTAAATGCATTTTTTGACGTTTTCAAACCCCCGTAAGCCCTCAACCGAAAATTGGGAATTGCATACCTACTTGATTCTGATTAACGAAATTTGTTCAATGTTCGATCGAGGAAGTAGTGATAACGTTGTGAGGGAGTGCAGACCGCTGTTTGAAAAAGGTTCCTTGCGGTAACCACTGCTTCTCGGAAACAGATCACCCGAAATGAAAAAATAAAACCCATTTAATTTTTGCATGAAGTGATCTTGTGCTCGGACGTAGGATTTCATCAAATATTGATTTTGTAAAAAATAGCCGACGTCCAAAGCGAAAGTATCGATTGTCAGTGAAAAAACGCTGTATTTTCGTTGATAAAAAACTATGCATCGAAAAAAAATCCTCCGTTCTAGCACTGTTGTTTTTATATATAAAAGAAGCTTGTAAAATTTGAAGTTGATTATTCCAGTGATTTGTGATATATCGTAGTCCTCGATTTTGAAAAAGTCATTTTGAGAAAGACGCCTTTGAAGTTCGCCGATTCGCTGAACCTACCAATAAACTCCCATAGCTTCTTTAATTTTTAACGGGAAGACTCGAAATTTTCATACCATATTTTTCAAATGTTTTACTTTCAAAATCCGTCGAAAAACTAGAATCGATATTTTCAAGAATTCCAACCAGGTGTAAGCCCTCAAGATACTTTTACACTTACACTTTGCAGTAGATAGTTGGACCGATGCACTTAACAATTATCTGACGATTTTTTAGGCAAACTTTTGGAAAGTGAAATATTTCATCGGATAATTGTTGATAACGAATGAACTACGCAATATAAAAGAAAATCCTACGTACTTCCATAGACAATGTATTTTTCAAGATACATTCAACATTTCAAGTAAATCGGTTGAAAACTGTCCGAGTTATGTTTCCGGTCAACTTAAAAAATTTTGAAATCAATCGCTTCACAAAAGAATATTGTATACAGATATGTATGATAAACACCCTTTTTTGTAATCTCGATTTATTTTGTAGTTTTTCCGAGAAAAAATTCCCAAAAAGCCTATTTTCCTGCCTCTAGAGTGACCTAACCCTACGTTTGGAAAATTCACTGTGACTCATCGATCCCCATCTCGATCGTCAAATGAACTTCGGAGCCACTTCGGATTGAAGAAAGTAATGCAAATGATTGAGATCGAAAAATGTAGAATATTATTCTTTGTTGAAAAAAATCCCTCGAAATGAGCACTCGTGATTAGAACTGCAGCCTCAAAGAATTTTCTTTCACGTTTAAACTTTTTTGCTGGCTGCATAAAGCGCAAATGCCCGTGCATCAGAGACAAAACGAATGTAAGTCATATAAGTGATTTAAGTTTCACAGCTTTGCCGAATCAATCCTCTGAGCATGCCTTCCAATTCAGCTAAATGGGAAGTGGGCAAAAAGACATCATTTTCCCGAAGCATCTCTCGGACACCATTCACCATTTTCCTTCCTCCCTCTTTCTTCTTGTATATCTGGTCAGCATCGCCGGGACGACTGAAAAATGTCTTCGATCTTGCCCGGTCAAACTGGCAAACCGGGAATGTGAGCCAATCCATATTGAGTTTTTTCTATCCGTCCAGTTCTGATCTAGAAAAGTGGTGCGACACGTCAGTATATAGGAGAGATTCAGGACCGTTCCCGCGAGCGTACTATGGACACCGATCACGAAAATGAGCCAGCATCGGATAGAGAGATTCTGTAGTCGATCGTGTCGATTCGTCAGGGACGACGTGAAATAAAGTTCGAATTCGCGAGTGCCACCAACGGGAAGACCGAGTCAGCTATGAGGCTCCTCCATGGTCGACCCCTAACCATTGACTTTTTTATCCGGTTTCTCACTCGTTGCTAACCTTCGCGACCAATGAGCTCCGACCTCCTAACGGTTCGTCTCTCACGATCCTTTCCCTCTCGGTTTTATTCGTCTCGGCTCGTTACTGTCATATAGATATATGTGTGCCCAGATGATAAAGACTTCTGAAACCGCTGTAGGTTCACCGCTAAGGGAAAAAAGCCAGAGAAAGACAGTGGGAGAGGCTCCGTTATTTTCTTCCGGCTTTGTGGAAAATACTTGGGATTGTGAGGGGGAAAAAATGTCGAGCACCGCACCATTCACAGAGAAGAACGACCCCGCGCTCTTGAGAGCACACTTTCCGGGTAACTATGTCCCACCCACTGCACAGGGTTTCACACGATATACTGAATAACTTTAAAATTCTTATTTGCCATAGCGTGCATTATTCGCGAATAATATGAATAATCTAGCAGCCGCAATGGCGGTACAGAATGGCAAAGTATAAACGCCGAGGTTCGAACTCTGCGTGACTTTTTGATAAATTTGGTTACAATCGCTATTTCTTAGTGCCGATTGGTCGACGTTTGGTGAACATCGAACATGTTGAGAGACGCCAAAAAGCAAAAGAGCAGAGTAAAAAAAAGTGACTTCCGCTTGACTTCTGCTGGAGAGCATCAAGCCGAGCAAAGGGGGCACCGTAATAATCTGAAAGGATATATTGCGTTGGAACATCAAAACATAGAATGAGGCAATGAACAGTCGTGGCAGCGGTTGATGTGCAGCTGTGACGATCTCCCATCTGAAGCGGCGTTGGCCTCTGCCAATGCTTCGATAGGCGACGGCTAAGCCTGGCCTGTCGGCCGACTACTAAGCAGAACATAGTTCAACTGCATTTTGTATTCTAACGCAAATAAAAATCAGTAAACTGATGCGGCCATCGTAACAAGTGTATTACGGTAACGCATCAGGTAAGAGTGCAACCTTAAATAGCAGACACAGTACAACTGACTTTTCGATTCTATCGCAATAGAATATCAGTAAATTGATGCGGCCATCGTGCCAAATGTATTACGGTAACGCATCAGCAAAGCACAAACCTTCGATAGCTGACAGCTCAGCCTGGCCTGCCGGTCGACTACAAAGTGGAATGCAGTTCAACTGACTTTTTGATTCTTGCGCAACTGAAAATCAGTAAATTGACGCGGCCATCGTGCTACGTGTATCATGGTAACGCATCACGAAAGAGTGGGGCCAACACTCTGAGCGTATCAAAAGAACCGAAAATAGCAAAATGAAAAGTATTGCGTTCAAAAGTTTGTAAGAAGGCACATTGGAGAAAATACTGCCACGCAATAGAATGGAATCGCAGACATAGTAATCCACGCTGGGAGCCTACTTATAATGAATTTAACAATACTCGTGTATGTGAAAAAACTCAACGTTGAGCCAAAGATTGCGTCTAGAGATTATTCAGCGATTATCGACAAAGTAAATTAGAATGTCCCGGAAGAGATTTGAAAAATTCTCGTGTAAGGTATCCCGACTGCCTTGCTGTCGCAGCAGCGAACGAACTTCGGGACCACACACGGGATAATCCTGGCGGCCGAAATAGAATTACCCGGGAAACGTGAATCCTCTCGTGCGATCGGAAGCGTCGTTGTAAGGGAGGATGTTTAGCCGGACGGGGTGCGTTCAATGTTCCGAAAGGCTATCCGTCTCGATAGACCTGTCCCGTGTAGGCTCCTATACCTCTGTCCCTCCATCTCGCTGTATCCTTCGCTCGCGTTTACCTTCACACGACGATCCGCATAATACTGAAATGGAGCTATACATCCTTTATGGTTGCGATACCCTCAAACCGGCTGGTGTCCAATCATTTACCCACCCCGATGCGGCAGTCACGCGTTTCCCTGTGTGTTTGCTTCATTCCCTCATCCCTATCTCTCCTTGTCTCTCTTTTCCCTCCCTTCGAGTACGTGCTTGCACCCGTTAATCGCCAGACAGTGGGAGATTCAATCGGATATCCTTAGTCACCCAAAACACATGAGCATTTATGTATACGCGTCTGTCACTTGGCGAACATGCATGGGAATGGAAATTTCTCGCGAGCAATTTCTATTTTTCACCACCTGCAAAGACCCTCGGCCACAATTTTCAGATTTGCAAATAAATTGCGAATTTGGAAGTTCATTCAATTAGACACGCATTTTTTATTACAAAAATTGCTAAGTGATCTGCAAAAATCACTCTAACATTTTCTTCAAAACGCTCGATTTGTCCTGATATGGAGAAGTTTCCCTGTGGATGACCGAACCCTGCCTTTACGACGGACGTGACCACGGATAAAACATTAATCCGATAAAATCCCCGGCTGAAATCGTCACCAGAGATCCGAAAGTATATGTTATCGAAGACTTATCCGTACTAAGCTGACCCTGAATGCGGCTAGCTTGGGGAAATCGACCATATGTCACGGAAAACGTCACGAGACATTATTAATCCTGTAGACGTGCGCATGACGGTCCTCGTAAACGGTGTTCATCAACCACCCACTGAAGGTTTCTTCAGGTGTGATTTTCTCCTAACTTCTCGTCTCGTGAGAATCTCGTGGCCAAGCTCAATGTGTGTACATCGCATCTGTACACAGGCTTCACATGGGTAGATTCGTACACGTATGAGGTGCAGGTCAGTGTACAGCAGACACGAGGGACCGATCGAACGATCGACCTCGGGTCGTGGTCAACATTTTATATTGGGTACTTGGCAGATACACCCACGAACGATCGCACTCTGCTCCCCCCCCCCCCTCTCGCTTTCTCTACGAAAAATGTATACAGATATATCCTGCAGCATTGAGTTATAGTTTATTCCACCATCCATAACTCGTACACTAATCACAATGTCAATTATCAGACTTCAGCAAACAGCTCATCCCTTTTCATCGCTTAGACCCCCAAAAAGCATCCATTTTCGCAGTTTTTTTCGCAGCCCCTAAAGTCTTTTCGACAAAGTTTGACAAGAGAGAAGAGCTATAAAAGTTCTCGTTAGCAGCTGATCAGGAGTTTCGAAACTCGCACAAAATGCTGTGAAGGTTTTGGTTGCATGGGACATAAAGTGATGTGTCTCGTATGGTGGCGCATCATCGTCTACTGGTATACAATCATATCAAACTAAATTATATATACATCTACTTCCCATGTGGATGTTCCATGTAAATACGTGGGTGGGTTTGGCCACCTGAATAAATTACGCGGTACATACCTGAAGCACAAAGCAGGATATCTGCGTACCATGTGCGAGCTTTCTTCTCTCTGAATTCCTGGACTCTGGTTCACAAACGCTTGGATTAGAAAATCGAATCAGCCTGAATCAAGTTGATGACTCACAGGCCTCTGACTCTAGGGTTTTATACATGCCCTGCTATACACTTTCGTAACCTAGTATATCAATCACGGTGTACAGTAAAATTGGTTTCGACAGCCATAAAGGCCCGAGCACCTGTATGAGAATGAGGAACAACTAGGAACGTGACAATGAGGAACAATTACATTAGGTAAAGAACTGTCTATGCTGATTTTCTAAAGGTTATTTGTCAACAGTTATCGGAAAAATAATGAAACAAGCCTCTCATATCATGTCTTCATCATTTTCCTCAACTCTTTTGGAGGTTGCAACAAATGAGATCATCATTTTTTTGTATTCTTCAACAAAGCATAATGACCTTCGTTTATTATATTTAGACCGTGAAAACAACGAGTATTATATCCTCCCATAATGACATCTGTATTTTCATCAACTTTTTTACTGCTAGAGGTAGTTCCCGTTTCAGAGCAATTATCTTTTTGCGTGTTCGTTCCGCGGCTAATGTACTTATCGAATAACGAGAGGTCAAGCTACAAAGGAAGAGTAATTCTGCCTCGCCCCATCTTCGTCTCGCCGACGGCCATTTTGCCGTCGAAACGTAGCCGCTTTGTGTATACATCGCGTCGCAAATGAACGCCGTAAATTTCGCTCGAGTTCCCAACCAAAAGTATACAACGGTTTTAGCTCAGGACAACCAACGAGAGGTAGGTATGTGGAAGTTTTACCGGTCATTCGACTTGTAGAGAGGTTTCGAAACACAGCTCGGTCGGTAAGGAAGAGAAGCAGCGAAATAAGAAACAGCAGAGAGCCAATAACTCATAGAAGACTGGGGAGCTCTTTAACTCCTGTGATCCCGCACTGTATGTAGGTATGTATATGTTCGTATACTACCAAGGTGCCGAAAGCCAGCTGGGTATGACTGTAACTCGCTAAAAGTCTACGCGGAAGTGGAGCCCTTCTTTGCCCCGGCTGCCCATTCTCGTACTTGCGGAAGGTCCTAAGACGTACGATGAGAAAAGTCCAAGAAATAGGGGCAATAAGTGCGCGAGGCAAAGTGTTATTATACGGACGTGATTTGGTGACGTTAAGGGTTGAGAGTGTATACATCAAGCTTTTCAGCATTCGAAGATGCATAGGATGGAGAAGCCGAAATGATCTTTTTTCCCTATTCTCAATCAATACTTGATTCACCCTGTATATAAGGCAAACCTTTGATTCTTTGAAGCCTTAGAAAACTTCTTCAAAGGTCCAACTACAGCCATCCGTTTATTACATTGTTATAACTTCCAATCGGCCATAGGGAATCGATAAAATTTGCATTTATTATTCCTTTCCGTGTTTGTCATTTAATTACACAGCAACTGTCGCGGCCCATTTTTAATTTGATTGCAAAAATCTCCTACGACGCTTATACAGATTTCACAGATGAATAGCCGAATTTATTGCTATTTCTGTCCACTGGGGGCGCTGCGTTCGATATTATTACCCCCACCCTGTACCCTGCATGGAGCCAATTAGCCCTACCTCGCCCGTCCTTCAAAGGATTCAACCGTCATGCTGGGCGGCAGATAATCAAGCTGTTCATTTCGAGTGGTGCTATAAAGGTATTGGCACTTCGGTAAATCCACAAATTAGCGAAAACAAGTAGGAACGCTGGATAAGCCTGGGTATTTACCGGGTAAATCGTAAGCGGATATGAATATAGACGGATGAGGGATATTCAAGAACAGAAATACTTGTAGGTTATACCAATACAGACAGGTTTCTGCTATAGGTAAAGAAATAGCATTCCGCTATGCAATACACGATAAACCTGCAGATACATACGTCATACACATATTGTATACTACCTGTCAAAGTGCGCGCGCTCGTGTCCATCCGTGTGGAGAAATTCACAGTATAACCAATTTGCCCATCAGAGGCCAGGGCGAATCCATAAGCCAGGGCGGCTCCATAAGCCAGGAGTATAAATAGAAGATGATACTCGAATAATGTCTAACGTTGTTGGTTCGACTGAGAGATAACAATGTTGTACACAGGGAAGGCAACACGCAGCTAATAGCTTCGCTTAAACTAATAATGGAGATAGGATCTCCTTCGGGCTATACGTTTGCTGAGTAGATCGTAATATGTATACATTGTGATGTGTAGGCAGGCTGATTTTAGCCGAGCCCTTAGCATTAACCTGTACAGTGAATCTACATAGCAATAAATATTCTTCCACTTCGCCTACGAATAGTGTAAACCGGATGTGGTACATTCCAACGTACCTGGAATAGATTCCAATTCCATCTTAACTTTTCGATCAAGACCTGAATACTGACGGTACTTAAATTGGACATTATGATTACTTATATATAAACTCGATATCCGGGACGTTTTTGTATTATCGATGGGTGTGAAGCTATATTTGATTTTTACCAGCCCGGAACTCCATTGGCGAATCGATTGGAGGAAGACATGATGTCAATTCGAAGCGATCTCTGTTTTGAAAAGCAAGATGACTAACTGATCTACTCCCAAAATGTTCACTGCCAGTTTGTCCAGTTGCATAAGAAAGCCACCGAACCAAAACCAACCAAGAAACCACCGAAAATCAGAAATGCCGGATGACGAAAGAGCGACAAGTCTCTTCAAGCGCCGGTACGATGATGTAAAAAATGAATAGTGGAATTCCCAGAGGGTGCGAGGGCCGTGAGAGGCAGTACGGAATGTCAAATGTATCCATCACCATACATTTCGTAATTCCTTCTGTACACGTTTTCGTGCATGGCCCGTAGCGAAGGACGCGAAAACGTGCAAAAGAATGACGTGATACTGCAGCAGGGGTGCAGGAGTTCGGGGAGGGGCCAAGGTGGTGGGAAAGGATGAGGTGTCGGAGCCGGAAGAGACATTCATAGCGCAGAATGGAGCAAGGGGGGGGCATCCCCGAGATTCGTGCTTGGGGCGGTGTATAGGAAGAGGGCGCTGGCGTCTGCCGCGAACACTAAATTTCCCGTCCAATTTCGATGTACACGACTCGAGCTGTACACCCCGCGGAAAGGGGAACTTCGTCTATAGCGGTAACAGAGGCGTGCTGCAGTTTACCGGGCGATGGATCCTCTTCGGTCCTGGTGCCTCACTGTGTATCCCATACTAAACGGTACTATTCCGCATACGCACGTGCACACGTGCGCACACACGTGTACAGGGATACAACGTCAACCTTGGGCACAATACAGTACCAACTTGTACACCGGCTCGTCCCCGATAGCTAAACGGTTGCAGGCGCTGAATATCGTTCGCAAATCGATCGCTCCAATGGGAACGATATAGCGGGCGATTCAGAACCAACCCTTGCAGCTACTTGCGTCGAAAATATGCAATTTGCGTCGAAAATGACCACTGGACTACTTTTAAGTCCGTCACAGTCTTCTGAGGATAACAACAGGGACAGCGTGAACCCACAGAACCGTTTCAGAAGCCTGTCCAATCGACGCACGAAGACACCATGACGAACTGTGCGATCTATGGCTGCGATATCTACAGTTCTATTCCTATTGGATCAACATGGGATTACTGGACTCCCTTCAACCAAGCTACATCCTCGTTCCAGAGGCTCACAGTCGTTTTCTACTTTTAGGAAAATTCTGTACCCTGCAAATTGATGGAGGGTTTTCTATGGTCCGCTTCGTTCGAAGTTACACACGATGCAACACGTATACTGAAATGCTTCATGCCTAGTGCATGTGTACCCACGTGTTGGGGACGTATGACACTCGCGTGTACCTAAGCGCAACCGCTGAGAGTGCTGAGAAATGAGAGAGCACATGTCGTTTTAGAATATGGGCAACGATAGTCTCCAATAGCTGGTACTTGCGTATGCAGAAACACTATGGGGATTGAGGCTTTGGGATGTAAGCTCGAGCGACACGGAACAGCGTTAATGACATCGATCGATGAGAATTTCTGGGTGACTGACTCATCAATGACAATCCCCGTTGGCCATTGAGTCCGTCCAGACTTGTCGTACGAAAGTAGTCGGCATTCCACGCTGTTGGGCAGCGCGAATGATTTGTCTACCTTATTCAATCATTACTTATGACACAGATGATGTGCATCAATGAACAAGAAGAGTCGCTACCTCCGGTGGCGCGACGTTAAATCCTAGAAATTGAGAGTAATAAAGTGGGAATAGGTTGGAGAGGAAACACCTTGTTCAGGTCATGTCAATGAAACTGATTGAATTAGCGCGGTCGGAAAGAGGAGAAGTGAGACATTGCGGATATTGGAATCTGCATAATGGATGTTTGACTTTATTTCAACTTTGGCGTAACCGTCAGAGACGTTTGGCACCACGGCCATTATTATTATCTGCTTCGACCATCGGGCTTCACGCGGACAGAATTCGAAATGGAGTTACGTAAGGTGAAGTTTGCGTAAGCTTAGGAGCTCTGTTCGTCGATGATATATTGACCACCAATATCATATTACAAACTCAAATACATTTGAATCGATTAGAGAGGAAGTACCGGACCGGAAATCGATCTGAAAAGTAGACTTGATATTGTGGACATTGAATCACGTGATGTATGACTTACTCCGTGGCTTTTTGGCGCCGGTATGCCTGACATCGTCGTCAGTTGACAGTGTAACATTCGGCATGCACTTTCATGGCACAGGCAGCTTCTCTTGACTCTGCTCTCACATTGCCTATGTTGTTATGACTGTCATAGCTTAAGGTACATGCGGGACAATCCCATTTAAAAGCAAACATACGATCGGGTATTTCAAACAAGCAATCATTCTGAAAAAGTGATGAATTTGCCTACTTTCAAACTATCAGGACATTGAATAAGTTCACGATGTTTTCCAACAGATGTCGCTACCACAACTGAGTGCGTGTAGTTTAAAATGGTAACGCATCTATAAAGAAGTACTTGAGCAAGCTTAAAATTCAGTATGTCATTTCATAGAAGTGTAAACAACTTTTTATATCATAGCGTTAAACATTTTTTTGCACTACTTTATTCAATAAAATTTGTAGCTGTATCACACAGAATTCTTGTTGAGACTTACGGTGACCAAGCTGTGTTGGAAACAACATGCAGAGATTGGTTTAGACGCTTCAAAAATAATTATTTTGATGTGTTGAATTGGAGGCGTTACTTCACGAAGACTCATGTCAGACGCTAGCTGAACTTGCAACATCATTAGGGGTTGATCACACAACAGTTTGAACGCATTAGGAATGTTTTTTTTTACAATAAGGCATTAATTTTCACAAAAACAGGGAGAACTTATTCAACATCCCAATACATAAGTAAAAAATCTTACCAGTTAAACGTTGAAAACTGACATGGTAGATTGATTGTCAATAAGTTTTAGAGCTGCCTTCTCGTTCGTGGTGGCAAACTTTCAGCAGGGCTTGCCCGGGGTGTATGCCAACACTTGGAAGTTTGTGTCTACGCATGGTCGCATACCAACATCCCAACACACGGTCCGTACATGTAGCAACGTCGCTGGCTAACACAATCAATCCCTTGCCCTAACCATACTTATTGACGTTGTTGACAGCGGAGTTCGTGCAGCTCTTGCGGTGCACAAATCAAAGATTTAATAAAATGGAAAAACGGCTGCGCTGAAAGGAGCGATTTGTCAAGACGAAAGTTAAAAAAAAGCTGCTAATGGAACGCACATCGTTAGCGGCATTGCCAAGTCGTTCGCATCAACACATTTGACCAATCACGTATTTTATACTTTGGGCACTTGTTAATAGAAAAGTTAATGGTCAAAAGTAATCTTAAAAAGAAAATAATATCTGTAAAATGTCCATCTGTCATCTCACCATTTTTGACGAGCTTTTGTCTTGTCATTTCTTCACTGTCAACGAAAATGTGACAACACCGGGACTTATCCTATCCGGCGCGTGTTGGAAATGCGAATTTCGAGAGCGTAGATCTCGATAACGGGATGGTAAATGTATTTAAAATTTCACAAACGTATGCTGGACACCCTGAACAACATTAGCGTTGAATTACGAAACATTCTGTCGCACACAATTTGTTTGCGTTTACTACCTTAATCGCCACGCGCTTTCCTCTCCTACAATATTTCTCTTTCTCTCCCTAAATCGAGACCAGTCACGTAAATTTGCCGCTATGTTGACTTGTCTCGCGGGTATTGACGTTTGCCCTCGTACGAAAGGGGAAACCATTGGCTCGCGATCAGCAATTATTCATGGGGTTGTGATCATACGAGCTATAGGGAATAGTCGACGTTAGCCACCAAAATATGCTATCCTACATCTAGTTGACGAAAATCGAAGTTCCTATGTAGGCCAATTATTCATGATATAGGCCTTGGCACATCTAAAAATAGCTTGAAGCCGTTTTACCGCGTTCGAGGGTCACGTATCTCGTTGGCTTTATATGCTTAAGGGGTAAGGCCACTGTAACGGCCCAAAAAAAAAGGTTTTTTCACTAATTTTTTGCTCCCGAAATTGAAGGTATTTGAAAAAAAACTTTTAATGGTGTTATCGGGCATACATTAAACTTTATTATAAAATTTTTTTACAGTAAAAAAAAACAAAATGGCGGTTCCACAGCTATCTTCCCGGGACATGTTTTGCTTCCAGGGCTCCGCGGCACGCAGCACCACTGGTGCACTTTTGAATCTAGAACAAAAAAAAAACCATTAATCTAGAGGGCTATGGCTAGAGAATGTCGATCGGATTTTAAAAAGTATCAATTTTTGTGGACTTGGCGTGCGTTTGAAAAAAAAATTGATTTTTGACGAAAAAAACGGCAAGTTTTTTGTTAATAAAAAATCAATAAATAAAGTTCTTGAAAATTCCGATCGACATTCTCAAGATAATGTAAATGTTCACATCTGGTTAAAATTTCAAGTAAAAAAAATGAAAATTGTTCGAGTTATGCTGCGTGCCATTTTGAAAAACCATGTTTTGAGAAAAACGCGTTTAAAGTTTTGCGAATAGTTTTTTGAAAACTATTATATAGAAAGTGCGATATAGTTTTTTGAAAACTATTATATAGAAATTGCGAAAACTATTTTTTAAGCCAATAAAAAAAAATCGATTTTTCAAAAAATTTACAGTGGCCTTACCCCTTAAATGGTTAATATACCACTTGAAATGTATCCCTATAATTGCTTAAAATATACAATTGGAAGAGGTGGCACGTAGAAATGTAAATCGAAGGTAACGTGAATAGGAATTTTCATAGAAAATTGATATTGAACATTCATTTTTCTTCATCAATGGGAAAATTAATGTTTCTTATTGATTTTTCTTCAATGGGGATATTAATTTTGTTCATTAATTTTTCTTCAATTGGAAAATTAATACTGATCATTGACTTGATATTGATTATTAAAAATTTTCATTGCAAATTGTGAATTCGTGGTTAACATTTTTCGATGTAAAGAAAACTTTTTATTAAACGTATGAAAATGAGTTATTTCATATTTCAGATTGGTGACGTAATTATTGCCCATCAGTTGCAACATTTTCGCGATGTGACGCGAATATTTTCAAGTCCAGTAGCTTAGCGAACCTTGTAATATGCAGCAAAATGCTTTATCAAGCAAAAAAATGTCAGGTGTAAAATGAAAAAGTGTACGCTCCGGGAAGAGATGCAAAAGATGCCGCTGTCGTTCTCGGCCTGATTGAAAACATCTTCCAGGAAAGTTTTGCCCGGCATCTTCAGCATCCCTTCCGCATACCATCTCGCTCCCTTCTCGACATTTCCCTCTTCTCTCTCTCTCTCTCTCTCTCTCTCTCTCTCTCTCTCTCTCTCTCTCTCTCTCTCTCTCTGCCCGTGAGCGTTGACGCGCAAATAAAGTACGTGAATAATTCGTATTTGAACGCCCGGCTCAACGGGAAGTTAAGCTTGGGAGACTTCAGCTGAGGAAAAAAATAGAATAAAAATGTTTTTACACCCGAGTACGGTAATCTGCCCAAAGCCAAAGGACACGCACGACAAAACTTTAACTTCCACCTGTCGGCAATTTGCCGCTTACATTATGCACAGTATACGAATTAGACGTTAATGGCCGAGGCTTCTAAAAAATTACAAAAAACTAGCGTTACTTAAGTATTTTTCATCTATACATTTTGACAATTTATTTATGTTTGCACTTGGTGGATAAAATGAACAAGTTTTAGCTACGCTTATTTATATCCCCAACATGATGGTAGCTTTCAATAAAAAAATATTTGAATATTTATCTAGCTTTGATCACTG
Organism: Ophion obscuratus; assembly: GCA_964007375.1. Classification (NCBI taxonomy): domain Eukaryota; kingdom Metazoa; phylum Arthropoda; class Insecta; order Hymenoptera; family Ichneumonidae; genus Ophion; species Ophion obscuratus. The sequence goes on from OZ023313.1 coordinate 15,529,701, forward strand.
AACTTTTTAACGTCAATATTTACTTGTTTCGTTTCGCCTAATAAATTATATTCCTTTCCCATTAACTATAGAAATTTTTATGTAGGTCACAACAATCGTGCAGAATCCAAAATTCGTCTATACAAAATACCGATAGGGCAAAATATGGGAGATTTTTTCTGATTTTGGTGTCGGTAAATTTGGAAAAAAGTTGTAGACCCAATACCGCTGAAACGTTCACCTCCAAATAGATAGCATATTCTGCTTTTGTATTTTCGGTGCTAATCAGAATGCGACCGAAATCTCGTTAAATTAGGAACATCAATATCTATATGCATTCGGCATTTCGCCAATTGAGGAGCTTCTCCGTTGATCGAAGGGCATGATAAATATCAATATTAAAAATTATAGAATATTTCACATATCCAGTCGCGATTCAATATTAAGGGCACCACTGTGACGGACCAAAAAAGATATTTTCTTTCTGTTTTTTTTTTGTCTACTGGATTATATATTTTGCATTTGGAAAAGGGTTGGTTATTTAGCATACCTTGAACTTATTTTGTATAAATTTTTATTTTATAAAATAAAAAATCAACGACGATATTGAGGTATAATAGAGCTTCTGTAGAAAAAAGTGGTCGAACGACCGGATCGACAACTTGACAATGGTTGGTCTGAAAAAAAAGGTTTATAATGTATATAAATGTAGTTCTCGTTACACGTAGCCGGTTTCCGAAGAAAAAAAACCACAAAATGGCGGGTGTTGAAAAAAGTATTATTATGGCGAAACTATTACTTATATTCGGGGCCTTCAGAAATATTAAGTTTCGAAAAAAACGGCTACGTACAACAATAGTTAATACAACTACGGAAATATTGGCTTTTTTAAATTTTTAATCGGACAATTATTGCTAGAGTTATAATTCCGGCAACGTCGAGAAAAGTCGTTTTGAGAAAAATGCGACTGAAAGTTTGCGTATACGTAAACCATATACTCGTAATGCTTTCACTAAATCATCTGTAACTTGGTTAATAGCCAATTTTCCAACTTCAATTTTTTTTCACACATTCCTGAATATGTAGTCTGTGAGAAAATGCTTGAAAATAGATTTTTGACCCTTCCCATTGGTGTCCCGCCTTAAATTCAATCGGGATTCCGATTATTCATGGTTGCCCTCCAATATAAAAACAATTATTAATCATGACGGACCTACGAATATATATTAGCATCTGTATGATATATGCCAGATGTATAACGTATAGATAGAGAAAACAATTAAGAGAGCTCTTAGAAAACGTTGTGAGCCGCGCATATAAAGTAACAACGTTGTCCGCTCATTAAAAATAATATCCGCAATGTTCCAGGATTTATTTCAGTCCCTTCTGTGTCTCTCTCCGGAGAGGCCGTCTTTGGAGACCAAATTTAATTCGTCGCAGTAAGGTAAAATATTGTCTGGCGACATTAAAGCACTGATACGAGTATATTCTTTCCAAAAGCAAGGAAAATCCCAGCGAAAGAAGGAGAGGTAGAAAGTGCACATACGTAGAGCCTTTTGAAATCTTTATAAAAATTCAAACAACCATTCGATCAATTGTGCTCTCGCAGTGAAACTCTGCGCGAAATGTAATTTCAACGAATTATATGAACATTTAGCAATATCTATAACCTCGTACTAAAATTAAATCCATTCACTTTCAAATAAATCTTACATTCTCAGTGCGGCAAAAAAAATGTTATTGCTCGTTTATATTTTTTTTGAGAAAACAGAAATTGAATCCTCACTTCCTCATACAAGCTTTATCGTTCTTATTAATTTTATAAATTAAAATTAAATAAAAATTAAATTTAAATTAAATTTAAATTAAATGAAGATTAAATAAAAATTAAATTAAGATTAAATCGAAATAAAAATTAAATAACACGAGTACGTCGGAGTCGTACAAAGAGTCATTTACATGAGCATTTAAGAAAAAACGAAAGAAAATGACCAAAAAACTGGTGAATTCCGCAAGCATCTTCAGACGACTTTGGCCCTGGAGGGACTTAACGTCGTTCGTAATAGAGCCTTCCAACGAAAATAAGGGGGTGCGGGAAATCGACATGGAAGCAGAGGGTGTCTTTAATGTCGCTAGGCAATGGCGTGTGGCCCTTTTACGTTCAGTCTCACAGACATGCATCCCCGTGCGACAGAAGTTGTAATCCGTCTCACTGAGAGAACGATTCGGGGATTTTGCTCTGCGGCAACTTTCTCACCGAACTTCCGCTCGCTGGAACTTTGCACTAGCAGAGAATGAAAGAGAGAGGGAGAGAAAGGGTAAGTAGAGGGTCGACTGAGGAGTGAAAAGAGGAGCGAGCCATAAGACAGTTACTTAGAATAGCCAAAGGCTTTTGTTACCGCCTTTGGAAAAACGACGTCCATATACCCAAGCCGAGGAAACTGCGCTGCCATAATTGGCAAAATGTTCCTCGTACAGCCATTTACACACGATGAAATTGTGTTCTTCCATTAACCGTTGAATGCCACCCGAATCTCGGTTTTAGGGTTCCGAAGGCACTGGGCACCCTTAAGGGTGATCACCGCTGTGACGTGCCGAAAAAAAAAATTCCGAATTTTTTTGGGCTACTATATTATTTATTTGGAATTTGGAAAAAAAAGTATATTAATAAGCATACGTCGAACTTATTTTGTGTAAATTTCTATTAAAAAAAAATAAAAATTAACAACGCGATAGGTATGATAGAGCCCCTGGATAGCAAATGTGGTTGGTGTGAAGAATAAAAATAAAAATGTTTTATCATCTATATAAATGTAGTTCTTGTCGTACGGAGTCGTTTTCCGAAAATAAAATTTACAAAATAGCGGGTGTTGAAAAAAGTGTAATTTAGGCGAAATTTTTACTGATATTCGCGGGCTCAAATAATACTAAATTTAAAAAAACGGCTTCGTATAACATTAGCTACTGCAATTGCGGGAATTGTGGTTTTTTAAAATTGTAAATCGGCCAATTATAGCTAGAATTATGATTCAGGCCAGGTCGAGAGAAGTCGTTGCGAGAAAAACGCGATTGAAATTTTTAGTATACGTGAATCGTCACTAAATCGTCTGTTACTTGGTCAATTTTTGGGTATTATTACTGAATTTTTTCTCACATATTCTTGAATATGTACACTTGAGAAAATACAAGAAAAAAACGATTTTTTTACCCGTAACAGTGGTGTACCGTCTTAAGAGTATTTCGCCATGTCTGTCCGTCCGCCTGTAATAGCTTCGCAGCTCCTTGCAGTGTTCACACTGCAACTTGGCAGGAGAACGATTCGACTAGACGTGATCACGTGTTTGGCGATGTTGAAGTAAAAAAAAAAACACATTTCGATTTTTTTTCGCATATGTGAAAATAATTGATAAAAAAAATATCGCCTACCCTGTCGAGTAGAGCATCGTTAAATAGTGCATTAAAATCCACCATATACTATGGCATATGCTGTTCAGGAAAAAAGTAAAACGTTTAATAATCCGGAAAATTTCTATCTCTATATTTTCAACAATGTTCGACAAATTCTACTGAATGTTGCAACTTTTTCTGGAATTTGGATAACAAAGCTAACAAAGAGCCCACATGCTTATCCCCACATGTGAAAGTTTACCGTAGATCGGTCTCTTTTTGTAGCTCGAAATGCGTTACGTCAATATCAGTTCAGGAGAGACGAAAAATTGCTCTACTGCGATGAAAAACGAAAAATCGTGACAAATTAGGAACTGAAATGGAAACGAAAAACTGCAGAAAACGTGCATCTGACATTGCGTCGTTCGCGATTTTTTTACCAGCAATTCCCGTCACGAAATATAAACACTGAGAGTGTGGAAATTACGGTGAATATAATGAATATTCGTCAACATTTACAAAATTTCATATGTATCTATATGCTTTACACGTATACGCAAAAACACTAAATAAACTTAATAAACACTAAATAAATCGCTTTTTTTCATTGAAAATTAACAAGTGTCATACTCGAATAGATATTTCGAGCGTTTTAAAATAAAAACGCTTTCAAGAAAATCGTTATGAAAAGCAGTGTGATGAGACTAATATTATTTTGAAACATATTACACGGGAAAGAAAAAAATCCACAGAGAAAGAGTATGAGGAATGGACGGGCGTTTTTAAAAATTCTACGATCAAAAATAATTTTTTTTCTCTCTGTTTGCAACTCGCCCTCAAAATACCAACGCATATACTGACCGTGCAATTTTTCCGTGACGGTGGACTCTGAAAAATTTCACGAATGCGAACGAGACAAGCAAGGATTTTCGCCCGGGGCTTCGAGTTATGAGCAGAGGTGGATTATGGCTTGGGAGGATTTGTGCAATGGACGCGCAAGAGGTGGATAGAGAGCTGGACCTTTCTTATACAACCGTACAGCAGAATATTTAAACCGTATGCAGGGTTATTAATAATTCAACCCATCCCTTGAAAGGGTCATTTGCAACAAATTCACACCTGTCAACTAGGGGTTGAACAGAGCATGCATCTAGGAAATCTACTTTTCCGCTTAGTTTATTTTTTTTACGAACCCGTTGATGACGTTTGTACTTTTTTAATGGAATAAGGCACTTATTTTCGTGATATTTATACCAATTTTTTCCCCAATAACTCTGGTCGATTTTTTTTAAATTACAAAAAAAATTATCATTCTCGACCCTTAAGATCTTCCATTTCCGAAATTATGGGAAGTTTGGGCGTTCATTTTTTCTAGTGATAATTCTTTTAAAAGCAATCAGAAAAGTATCAACTGAGTGCACAGAGTGGAGTGGTTTTTTTTACAATTATTTGTTTTTGGTAAAAGTCGAAAAATTTGTGAACAATGTTAAAACCACCATAACTCCCAAGCCACTCATTTTTTACCCCTATAAGTTGACAGCAGTGAATTCATTACAAATTACCTCCAGTATAACCCTCTTCAAGGAATAGGTTGGATTACCAATCACCCTGTATACACAACCCAACAAAATCACAACCTAACAAAATCGATCCGATCAATTTTTCCGGTGTTTTTACCCGTCCGTACGTATTTTTCTTTACCCGTCCACATATTTCAAAAAGTTTTTGTGTTCACATTTCAGAAAAAGTTTATGATTTGTTAATCCATTTTCCAGTTTAGAATTCCTGATATTTGTCGAAACAAAAAAGATTCCCATGTAACAAGGGTAATCATTATTTCGCCTCAATCATACCACCCCAGCAAGCATTCGATCATTTTTTCCATTTTTTTCACTTGTTCATCTATATTTTTTAAAACGTTCATGATTTTTTAATCCGTTTTCCAAATTGGTATATCTGACATGTATCGAAATTTAAAAAAAAAAGATTTCCACGTAAGAAGGATCATTATTATTTCGCCACCACTGATAATACATTCGAACCTCGATATAAAGAATCTCCAGGGAAGTTCGTTGTATCGAGTTTGTTTTTTATATCGAGGTTTCGCTATATCGAGATCATGTTCTTTAAAATATCCTTTAAAAAAATACACTAAGCGCAAAAATTACAGGATCACTTTTTTTCTACGAAAAATTGCCCTTTTTCAAACGGCTGTAACTCAGCGAAAAATGATTTGAAAATGAAAATAAAAAAAAAGCTTTTTGTAACCCCAACCTTTAACTGTAATAATCTGATTATAAAAAAAATGTATCGTCTTTTTTAATAAAGATATTTGTTGCTAAACAAAACGAAACATAATCGCATTATTAAACTTAAAGATTGCCGCTACGAAATGCTTTTTAAAAATTTTTTCCCATCATTTTTCACTGAGTTAAAGCCGTTTGAAAAGGGGCTATTTTTCCTAGAAAAAAAAGTGATCCTGTAATTTTCGCGCTTAGTGTATATTGATACTATAAATATAGGGATATTTTTTAAAGGAAGAAACGTTTAAATGAGAGCAGTTTTTACAAGCAATTAGCAATTATAGCAATGTAATGATGTCCTTGTGTCAAGGTGTCGGGTGTCTAATTGGAAGGGAAAGGGACGATGCAATAAAGGGAATCTTCATTATATCGAGGATTTCGTCTTATCGAGGTTCAACTATACCACAAAAAAACCTTTAAAAAATCGTAAACGTCGTTTCAAACCTTTTTTTCATTCGAAAACTACCGAAGATTTTCCATAAAATAGAATCACCGGATTTCTTTCGATAATTATATAAAATTCTGGACAAAATTGTATTGCGGGGGAACTTCCACCGCTGAAAGTAAATATAGGTAAGACCAAGAGTACGATATGACAGCGATGACGTCATTGGAGTTCGTTATCCGTGTGGGGATATCATGAGAGGGATACGGCAGGGGCAGATACCGCAGCATCGCACCGCCCGAGAACAGCATCCGTACAGCCAGGGTGAACAAGCCGATAGGAGAGCCACGACTGTACCGGCGTGTGGTTCTCTCTCTCTCTCTCTCTCTCTCTCTCTCTCTCTTTCTTTCTCTCTCTCTCTCTCTCTCTCTCTCTCTCTCTCTCTCTCTCTCTCTCTCTCTCTCTCTCTCTCTCCTCCACATCGTCCGAAAATCAATATCCGAGGGTTGCAGCGCCTCTCGGGGGCTGCTCGCCAAAGACGAATCTCAGTGCCACGAAAATACGTGAAGCGAAAACCCCCCGTTGGCTACGAGCGACGACGCGAGCGCGATATCAAAAGATCCACGAGCTAGGAACGTGAGAGAGAGAGAGAGCGAGGTAGAGCGAGAGAGAGAGAGAAAGAAATAGACAGAGAAAAGCAGCGATAAAGAGACGCAAGCAGGGTAAAAGAAAAGGGCGAGGGAGCGAGAGAGCGTGAGTCGCAGGGCGAAACTCGTCGTCGACACTCGTCGGAAAAATCGGGGGTGACTCTCGCCTTGCTTCTTTCGCTTTTTTATTTCATCCTCCTTTTTTTTCCCCCCTTATTTCTTGCTCTATTTTCCGTTTTCATTTCTGTTTGACTTCCCGTACACGAGTTCAATACGTCACGTGTGCCTCGTGTTTGTGTGTGCACGCCGATCTCTAGTATATACGAGAAGGACGGAGAAAAAGGTTTGAAGAGAGCGGAACGACGCTCCGCGGCAAGGGGTGGTGCACCACCCTCTCCCAATCTCAAAGTCGTCTCTCCATTGGACCATTGTTATATATTATACGTACAGTAAGAATTCCACTACCATAAACCGATATGTTGTATTCAACTCTCGTTCGCCCACCATATACCTCGTTCTCTTCCCTCGTGGAACGAGACCTGTCGCCATTTTGAAAGATCACCCTGACCTCTCGCGGAGGATATCTTGCCTGTCACGTGTTTCCTCCGCGCCGCCACCTTCGGGGACTCTCGGATAAAAGAATGGAACACTTTTGAATTTTTCATCCATCGGTATCGTGTTTTGGGATTTTTGCGCACGGGTTAATGGAGAATGGGGGTTGACCACCAAGTGAATTTGTTATTTCACGATACACTGCAGGGTGGTACGTGTGAGTGGAAAATTCCTACACTCGACGGAAAGTCGACGAAGTCAAAGAGCTTTTTTTATTGAGGCTCATGTGGCTCACTGAAAAGTCAAACATTTGCGATTTTTTTCTTAAGGATACTGAAAAAACAATTAATATGAGGTTTGGAGGGTTTATAGTAGACGCGTTGAGGTATATAAAAAAGTACAATGTCCGCTCACAAGGAAAGATTGCGAGGTCGATCGCTCCGATTTCGATTAAATTTGGCATGCTTGTAGAATGGGGAAAAATAGGCGACACGTATTTTTTTATATCTGCGGAACCCGATTTTTAAGGGGTGAAAGGCATCCTCGAAAATAGGGGTGTTTTTCGTTTTTGGTCGATAACGTTATCGTTCTCATCTCCAATGTATAGTATACGGAGAAAATAAACATTGTTGCAATTTGAAATTTTTTCATATCTCGTATCGTTAAAACGTTGTCGACGAAAAACGAAAAACACCCCAACTTTCGAGGGTGCGTTTCAATCGTTAAAGATCGGGCTCCGCAGATATAAAAAAATACGTGTCGAATATTTTTACCCATTCTACAAGCATACCAAATTTCATCGAAATCGGAGAGATCGACGTAGCAACCTTTCCGTTTCAGTCACAATGACTGAAAGCGATTTTTAGGGGCTCTGCAGGGGGACGCAGAACTTTTATGGATTGGCAGCTAGAAGAGAAAACAAAATTTCCGTAATTTACATTAGTTTTGCTGGAGAAACACACACGGTTATTAAAAAATACACTTTTTTCGGGAAATGCCATCATTGCGAATAATGTTTTGTTTTTTTTTTGCTAAAACTTCGACTGCAGTTTATTTATAAAAACGATAATTGTTGATCAATCGTAAAAATCGTGTGTACTTCTTTAGAGAATACATTCAAGAAGCTACAGTTGAAATTTCAAGTCAATCGGATGAAAACTGGCCGAATTATCCGTTTTTTTTTCGACTTGAAAAACATGGTTTCGAAAAAAACGCAGTTAAAACTTCAAATTTCTCATTTGGATTCTGCGTGTACCTACGGAGGCACTTTGACCATAGGTCTTCAGTTGTTAGATCGTTGTATATTTTTTGTAAATGACTCAAAACTGCTACATTCACCGTATAGGCTGTTTCATGCGTTTCGGAAAATGAGGTTTAAGAATAAAAAGTAAACCATTTTTTTGTATATCAATCTCGTGATGTTTGTACATAATTAAACTCCACGTTGACACACTGGGTCATTTTAATCCAGATGAGTTTTTAGTTAAATGCTCTCTTTTCCAAAATTGAACATTTCCAATCATTTTTTTGAACGATTTGATTTGACATTTTTCGAATTTTAATTATGCAGACATATTGAGAAATGTTTAAAGTGTATTCCTGATTTATTTCAATAAAAACCAACCAAAGGGTGCGTAATGGCAGGTGGATGAAGTACGATCTGGGTCAAATTGACCCCGTGTCAAAAGCACGGCCAAACATAAGTGTGTCAACGAAGGGTCAAGGGAGGACACCACGGTAACATTTTCGAAAAATCGTTTTTTGGAAACATTTTTGAAAACTCTTTTGAACCTTCAAAAATATGATCCATATTCGTTTTTTAGCTGAAAATAAACCAGTTTTAAAGTGGTTTTCGAGCTTTTTTTGAAGGGATTCGCCGACCGCTGAAAAGCGCCTTCGGCGATGCCACGCCGGTAGACTCAGTTCTCGACTCTTGTAAGCCTTGGGGGAAAAAATGTTGAGGAAATTTTTTTGGGGATAATATTACTTAATTTTGAGGAAAAAATTACCGACTAAAAATACTTTTATTTTCTACCAATAGGTGGCATTAGATCACGGAAAAAATTCATCACCTGTAGCGTCTATAAAACCGTTGACTAAAAAAAGACGTTTTTCTCAAAACCGTGTTTTTGAAATCGGCACGCGGAAGAACTCGAATAATTTTCGTTCAATTGACTTGAAATATTAACCATAGCTTCTTAGATTGCTTTGACAGTCAAGTACAAGCGCTTTTTTCGATGAATTGAAAATTGTAAAAAATATATCACGTTTTATATGAAAATTATGGTCAAATGAACAAACTTTTTTCAAACTCGTGTCTATTTTTTTAAAACATTTTTTTACTTTTCCCCGTATGTGACTGCTAAAACGAATATGATTAACAAAAATATTTCACTCCTAGCTCCAGCATTGAATTTACGACAGAGGGTTGCCTGAAAACCAGTAGTAGCGACTCGTGCGCCGCCATTATGTATTCTTTTGACAAACAATTTTTTTTTACATACTTCACAATATATCTAATAAAACCTAAAAGTTCTTTTAACCATGTATTTTGTTCTTTTCTTTCAACAAAATTCAAAAGGAACCGATCGAAAATGGGCAGTTACAGTGTTGTCCTCCCTTAAGCCAGTAAAAAAAATACAGTCAACATCTTTTTCTACTCAGATATAACGATCTAATTTTTATGCATATGCTTTCTACGTACGGTATTGATTCTCTACAATAAAAAAAAACGCGAAAGTTTTTCTCTGTATAATTGAAACTAGCGGAATCTTTCACTATAGGAAAAAGTTTCGGTTTCCATGATACACGTAGCGTGGTTTAAAATTTGTCAGGTTATTTCCTTTCAGCTATAATTATTGTATAATCTACCGCAAACTCGAGTTGCGTTTTCGACAGCAACGCAACATTTTATTGCATATTCACGTGCAATTTGCGAGCCGGAATTGCAAAACGGGCTTCTCGGTATCGTGTTTAGTTTAATATCCGTAATTTCATTAGCCGGTGCAGGAATCAATGGCATCGGCAAACCACGAAATAATGATTCAATGCGGAGTGAAGAGCGGGACAATTTTCGGCGTTCATGCCAACCTCCTCGACTTAATCGGATGGAGGGTGGATTTGTACCGTTTGAAATTCGATACCTGTAATTTATGCCATCATAAATTCTGTTTCTGTACAGGGAATACTCCATTTGCTCTGCTCATCCCTTGAAAATGTGTACATTTTCGTACGAGGAATTCCATACCAAAGCGACCGAAATTCAATCCAAACCCTATCGAATTTGACTTCTGCCCATCATTCTACCGAATCTGGAACGCTGACTTTTTCAACGCGTGTTCATAGTTTGCGTGTGATAGGTAGGAAAATGTAATTCACCCAAAATTCGGAACTAACAGTTTTTTTTTTTCAAAATATGGTTTATAAAAAAAAAAGGATGAACATCATTTGCACAAGCTGGCAATTAAGGGGGGAGATACCTTCAGGCGAGGAAAAAAATGCTGATTTTCATGATTTTTGTTAGACTTATGCGGATTTGGGAGGTTTTAAATATGTTGACCAAGACACCTTCTTAACACAACATATTTTATTCAGTATAAAAGAGTGTTGCAGATGGCCGAAGATTATAGGAAAGTCATTTAAAAAATATGTATATAGATAATAATAATAATGAAGGTTTGCTCGTCTCACGTTGTTGTGGGGGAGCAGCACTTGTTGTGATGTCAATTGAATAGCAAAGGGCGCAAAGTATAATGAATGGAGTATTGTTTTCTAACAATTTTTTTCAAGCAAAGATTTCTTTGCCATTTTTGAGACTTAGGAGATGTTCTTTTACTACCTTCGACTATTACATGGTATTTTTTTTCAATCTTCAAAAATGGCGGAGACATGTCGCCGTCTTCTAAACGGATTGCGGCGGATGTTGTCCGTGTGACACGTAGCGTCGGCACGATTAATCTGAAAAAACCCGACCAAGATTTTTTCTTTCATTAACACTCATATGCAGAATATGAACCAAGAAAGAATATGAAACGTTGAAAATCAATGAAATGGTGCGCTTTGAAACAAAAACATCGAATTCTCCAAAAAAAAAATGGCTACATTTTGCAATAAAAAATACTTTTGTTTTCATTTTCAAAAACATTTTGGGTGTTGTTTTAGACAATAGGATGAGAAAGATTTATACCAAATTTCATCAGAATCGGTCGATTAGTTTTTTAGCTATACGTCACGCCAGTTTTGAAAATGCAATTTAGAAGACCGTGTCATACCTCTGCCATTTTGAAAGATTGATGAATTTAAAAAATACCATTTAACAGCCAAAAGTAGTAATAAAACGTACCCTAAGTTTAAAAAATGGTGAAGAAATCTGTCCTTTTACAAAAAATCTCTCTCCTATCCATCTCTAATAGATATCTAAAATTATCTCTTCCTCCCCTCAATAACCCAAAATGCCAAGAGTTTGGGTGTAAAAAAATCGAGAAATTAGCTGACCAAATGTGGCCAGATGATCAAAAGCTGGTCACGTTTGCATGGAAGCCCTCGTCGACACGCGCTTTATGCCATATATCGCCATACAATTTAATTCCTCGCGACAATTGTGCGTTGTACGTATACAGCGTTGGATTCCCAGGTATGGATAGCTCGGCGAGAGGAAAAGCGGTTCGAGCGTATGTTAAATATTTGAACAATGAAAATTCCGATTTATGCAAATCCTGGGTATGCGAGGCTGCATCTCTTCCCGTTAGCGCAAAAATCGCAGTATAATTGTGACGATCTTTCACCCCTACCAACCTCCTCTCTAGCCCACAGTATTCATCATCTTGACAAAGAACGATATGTGCCCCACCGTGGCGAGAGCAAGAAAAAAAAGTGTAATAATAACGAGCCTGGACAATAATTATCCGTTGGGTTGAGAATTCGCGTTGGGTTTTGTCGTTTGCATCCGGAAAGTTTATTGTAAGCTTTACAAATGAATATATATATATATATATATATATATATATATATATATATATATATATATTTGTACGAAATAAAAAAGATCTGGAACGCGTACACATCGAAACAAAAGGGAACACGCGAATGATAAACTTGCACGTTGCTTCCTCATTATTAATTCCCGCTCATAAAATTCTCTCTAACGAGCGGATGGATATTCCCTTTTCGACTTCCTCGTGTAAAAAAAATTGTGAGTAAGATAAAATTTTGCGGGAAAAATGTACTATTTTCTTATTTCAATGTTTTTTCATCTTTTGTTTGGAAATTTTTGAACATTGCTGAACAAAAAATTATACCTCTGGTTAGCGAGTCTTAAGGTGCTCCTTCCGCGGAGGGCTGTATTTTGTGGGGGGGGGGGGGGGGGGCATAAGCAGGGCCCTTCAGAATTATCGGTACATTACGGTGGCAATTGATAAAAAATAAGTCACAATCAATTATTATACCAAACGATAAAAAGGAATAAAAATTTCGCGCAAATTTAGTGGATTAAGGTATTTTTACATTTTCTCCGAAAAGTCGTGAATACGAAAATTCTTCTGCTAGTCACATTTTTTCAAGTTTTATCATCAAGGAGGGGAATCCCTTCAGACGCCCGAAAATGAGTTATTTTTCATAAATTTTTTTTAAAGGCGATAACATAATCGCATCATTTGAAAAATTTGACAGTATCTTAGTACACGTTGTTTTACAATACTTCCACTTGAAAAACTGCTTATGTCATAGCTCGAAAAGTTATTGATCGATCGGGCTGAAATTTTGGGAAGTTTCTCACTATAACATTATTGGAATGATATACCTACAAAAGTATAAAAAAGTATAAAATTAAAAAATAAGTAGGCTTTGTAATTAAATTTTCATATTTTTTACTATTTTCTCGACCAATTTTACCCCAAAAAAAGTAATTTATTTAAGCGATAACCTTGAAACTTTAGGTATATCCTTCCAATGATGTTATAGTGAAAAACCTTCCAAAATTCCAGCCAGATCGATCAATAACTTTTTGAGCTATAAGATGAGCCATTTTTAAAAAGACGCCCAAAGGAATACCTTATCCCGCCGCCATTATGTGTTGTTTAAAAAAGAAAAAAAGCTTAACTCTTGAAAGTTGTAATAAGATAATGTCAAAATTTAAAAATAAAGCGATTTTTTTTATCACCTTTGAAAAAATTCATGAAAAATGACTCATTTTCGGGCGTCTAAAGGAATTTCCCTCCTTAATGTTTTTTTTAAACATTCGGTGACCCCCTGTTTTTATTGTCGTTACGGAAACTTTAGATTTTTTTTACACGCTTGAGCATTTTATATCAAGCATCTAGATATATTTAGTGTTTAAATTATTAGATAGAAATGTGGCCAGCATGTCGTCTTCACAAAGTGCTGTAGAAATGAGACGATTTTTGAAGTCGTAATTTTTTATTTAAAGTTCGGTAGCTTGGCTTGAAATTTCACCAGTATACTGGAATCTATTTTTACTTCATTATAGACAAATATGAGCTAATTGTTAAATATCCGGGCTCGTAAAAGGAACACCTTAAGCGTTGAACTTTTTGGACTGATATGCTGAAGCGACATCCCTTACAATTTCATCCCCAACATTTGCTCTTGCGAGAGAGTGGCGCGGACTGGGGGGGGGGGGGCGGGGGGTATTTGATTAAAAGTATACACGTTCAGGGAATAAAGTATAAAGCAGGAAATTAAAATCGAAAATGACACAACCCAATACACATCGCATCTTTTGATATGCATTTCTTTAGCTATTTCCGGTGAACAAAAGCCACTACCATTTTCGCGACTGACTAGATGGAAGCAAGGGGTGGGCATGCGAAAGGGCAAAAAGCCGGAAAAAGGCACTAAATTGCTGTGACACGTAAGATAAAAGTGTAGCCAAAACTGTGTGAATGTATATCGGGAAAGTTGATCCTGAAGACATCTGACTTTGAGGTCCGTCCCCATACTCAACATTGAGTAAAGTTCAATGTCTTCAAGATGACTTCTAAACAAATTTGAGAGAATTTGTATGAAGGCCAATTGAACGATCGTCTTAACCTCACAACGAGCAATACGCCTCAAAAATGTTCAGGACCATTCTCACAGTCAACAAATGTACTTATAACGACCAATATAGTGGATAAAAAAGAATTTGTACATCTCACACGAAAATGTTGTGAATTTGGCTTTATTTGTTTGTTCGTGGTTGCCCAAGATTTTTGTAAACAGATCCATGTATATTTAGGAGAAGCCATCGAACACAGGAACTTAATAAAATATTTAATTTTTTTCGTAGGATAATTTGAAAAAGACGACGTGTAAAAATACTTTTTTTGCCCACTATATAGATATAACGAGCTTAGAAAATCCTTTCCCTCATGATGGCCTCCACGTTCCTGTTACGGAAAACAAGGCTTTTTGGATTTTTTTTTTTCGACAATCCTAATTAAGGAATCAGGATGAGGTTTGGAGGATTTAATCTACATATCTGTAGGTTCTCCAACCAATTTTTTATTTTCCAAAAAAAATACAAGTATCGTCCTAGTGGCCGGTACAAAGAGAGCGCCTCTTTTAGGCCCTCCACGGACGTACTTTTTAGCGAGGCACATGAGCGTCTAGAATGAAAAGTAGTTTTTTCCCGTAATCTACATGAGTTTTGTCAGCAAAATACGCAAAATTATTACAATATATTGATTTTTGCAAAATTGGCACCATTTTGGAAAGAAAGTCTCATTTCGGACTAAAAATGGCCTTCATCTGTTTATAAAGCCGTAATTGTCAATAGATCGTAAAAGTCGCGTGGACTTCGCCAGAAAATCTGTCTAAGAAGCTACAGTACACATTTGAAGTCAATCGGTTGAAAATTGTAGGAGCTTCCAGTCCGCCCGATTTTCAAAATATGATTTTAAGAAAAGCCGGGTAATTTTTTTTCAACATTTTTCTTCGGACCATATTATGTTTGGAATTTTAATACATCATTTAAGCCTTAAAATAGGGGCGAGGGGGGGTTTGTCGTTGGATGACAGTAACGATAATTAGATTGTAACGATAGCAGCGATAGGATTATTTCAGGCGGAAGGGGTCAAAAATCATCAAAAATCGATGGCGTAATATATGGACGACCCCTAAGGCCTCAATCTTAAGGGGTCTTTTCACTTTAGACGCTAAAAAGGCTATTTTCATGATTTTTGTGATAGGTTTATATTATAGATATTGATATGAAAGTTGCTACTCTTAATAAATACACTTTCGAAATAATTTTTTTTTTCACTATGTATTTATTTAAGTCACCATTTATAGACGAAAAAAGTAGTTAAAAAATGTCCTGAAAAATTTGTAGCTCTGCGCTGTTGATGAAATCTCTGAGATGGATCATCCGAAACAGAAAAATCAAACGGTTTTAGATTCAGTATGTTAATGGCTATAGCGCATGTCATACTATTTTTTATACATGCAAAAATAACAAAATGGGGCCGTTTTTCGGAAGAAAAAAAATGTGTTTTTTTCGCCGTTTTTGGCAAAAAGAATAGTTAATATCAAAATTTGAAAAAATCGTTGATATGCGCTATAGCTATAGTTGCAAAAAATACGTGGTTAAAATTCATAAGTTTTGGTTCAGTAGTTTCGAAGATTTTATCAACAAGCCGTCGAAAAACGTTGTTTCAAGAAAAACGCGTTTAAAGTTTGTTTGGGTTAGATAAATACATTAAAAAAATTTTTGATGTCTTTCGAAAGTGTGTTAATTAAGTGTAACAACTTTTATATCAATATCTATAATATAAACCTATGAAAAAAATTCATGAAAATAGCCTTTTTAGCGTCTAAAGTGAGAAGACCCTTTAAAGTACCTGTCCATTTTTAAGCTGTCTTTCTCGTCATCATTTCTTCTTCGATTCAAACTCTCTGCACCACCGAATTCCGTCAATATCATTTTTTTTAAACTTATCATTGAGGTTCGACCCTCGCGACATTCT
Organism: Ophion obscuratus; assembly: GCA_964007375.1. Lineage (NCBI taxonomy): Eukaryota > Metazoa > Arthropoda > Insecta > Hymenoptera > Ichneumonidae > Ophion > Ophion obscuratus. The sequence continues at coordinate 15,545,917 of OZ023313.1, forward strand.
TTTTCCGCGCGTCCGTCGCACAATCTCCGAAGAAAAAACTATCACGATGGTTGGATAGAAAGTTTGAACTTGATGCACAATGGATGACACGGGTCCTGTATTTCTGGTTTTGCCTCATGTGCAGGATGAAAGGAAACAGTCATGGCCGACAGAAATTTGTAATAGTTGTAACATTCGTGCGTCAGCCCTTGCGAACAGCAACAGAGTTGCAAAGCAGAATATACCTTTACAGAGATACACATGTTTCCGTACCTTCTGGTACAGAATTTACCGTGAGGAAGTACTTTTGTACAGAGCAGAAATGAGAGAGGGACAGAAACGTTGAACGAGAGGAAGAGGCAAACGAAAAGAGACAAACTGAACAAAGTCGAAGATAAAAACGTAAGAGATTCTACGTAGTACTTGGTGAGTTTCGAGAGACTTTTATGGAGGTGAAACCATCAGGTTGTCTGTTTACAATCACGTGGTGTTTTCCACTACTGTATTCGTTGCTAGTGATCACGGACTGTACGTATGACAGTCTGGTCATCCACTTTTCTTTTACAAAATCGGAAAATGCTTCGAGCCCTCAGGTATAGGTATAGGTAGTATTTGTTTTAATACGTACAAGCAAACGAAGCAGTCTAGCGCGATTCGAACATTTTTTTAATTCACCGGAAAAACAACACCCTGTACAAATATTGCGATCGAGGTAGTTTTGGAGTAAACCTTTACTAGTGAAAACAATTGCCATGTTTTTTTTTCATGTGGAGTAACGTAGCCTTGGGCTTTTATATTTTTTACAGCTATTGGTAAATTCAAAAAGTGAATCAATATCGGTAACAAGAGTTGTTGCCGTATTGGCTTTGCTCGTTCAACAAATTGCTCCCATAGAACATCAAATAAGCTTTACAGGCAGCACGAGAGGCCGTTAGCTGAAAAAAAAAATAGAAATTCTTCAATATTTGGCATTTACCTTCTGTGCGGTAGATTTCGAAGGTATTCCATTCAGACAGAAGTGCAAAATATGCGAGGGATTTATTTAAAAAATGGCACAGCGAGCGTGGGAGTGGTAATTCATTGAGGAATCATTGCACTAACTGTTTTTTTTTAATTATTCCTTTCACGAACCGGAATATTTTACAATTAACTGCTTTTCGTCTACAACGAAGTAAAAATACATCAAAGTATGCTAGTCAAATTTCAAGCCAAGTTACCGTACTTTTAACATAAAATAACGACTCCAAAAACGTCTAATTTATACGGCACTTTACGTAGATGACACGCTGGCCGCATTTCTATCTAATAATGTATACTCTTAATAACTCTAGATGCCTGATATAAAGTGCTCTACGCGTGTAAAAAAATCGGAAGATTCCGAATCTCAATAAAAACAAGGGATTACCGAATGTTTAATGAAAATATTGATAATATAATGTGGAAAAATGTGACTGGCAGAAGAACTTTCGCAGCCGCGACTTTACAGAAAAAATGTCTAAATCTACTTAAGGGAAAGATACCTTTAGGCGAGAAAGATTGTTGATTTTCATGATAACTCCAACTTGGGGTATGTTAAAACATATTGCAAGTTGAAGTTAAAAGTTTAAAATACCATGTATATGTTAAATACCAGTAATAAATTACTGGCTGATAAATGGTATTTTTTTTATTAATCTTTAAAAGTGGCGGAGATATAGCACGGTCTTCTAAACAGGTTGCGGTGGATATTGTCAGACAGCGTGACAAGTAGCGTCGGTGGGATTAATCTGAAAAGAACAAAAAAAGATTTTTCTTTCATTAACACTCATACGGAGAATATGAACCAAGAAAAATTCATAAACGTTGAAAATCGATAAAATTGCACGCTTTAAAGCAAATACATCAAATTTTCCGAAAAAACAGCTATATTTTGAAATAAAAAATACTTTTTTTTATTTTTAAAAAACATGTAGGGTTATGGGTAAATATTCGGAAGTGTCACTTCTGTCAGAATCGAGCTGATTTTTTTTCACCCAAACAAACCCAAACATTTCATTGTGAAATATAAACGGAATATTTTCGAAAATTTTCTTACCTAAGTCTCGATGTATATTAGTGTGTTTACTTTTCTTTTGCTCGGTATATTGGTGACCTATTCGCACATTGTACTTGCGTGTCTACATTTTACCGAGAAAAAAAGTGTAATGTAAGGTTTTATAATCATGAAGAATTGATGAAAAAATTGACAGCCTCCCTTTAGCGGGAGTGACACATCCGAATATTTACCGGGTCATTTTTTAGACAATGAGGTTAGAAAGATTGATATGAAATTTCATCAGAATCGGTCGATTAGTTTTTTAGCTATGTGTCACGCTAGTTTTGAAAATGCAGTTTACTCCTAACCCTAGAACTACAAACCGGGGTAGATATCTTCCCCAGGTTTTTGTTTGCCAAATGACGTTTTGACCGTTTTTTAGCACTTTCAGGTATTTAAATCGATTTTTCATCGACTAAACTTAAATGAAATTGAATTTGCTTTTTACCATTCTCTTCTGCATGAAAAAAAAAAAACGAAGAGATTCATGTACTTACAAGTCTAATTACTGCTTTCATAACGATATTATGAACAAGAAACGCGTGGCGTCGACATTTACGCCGGTTTGTAGTTTAAAGGCAGAAAAAAATAAGTTTGTAGTTCTAGGGTTAAAATACCGTGCCATACCTCCGCCCTTTTTAACGATTAATACATTTAAAAAATACGAATTAACAACCAAATTATTTTTGGTTATATTTTATATTTATGTTGAATATTCTTTAAGTAATAAAATATACCCTGATGCTTAAAAATGGTGAAGATATCTTTCCTTTAAAAAAAAATCATGAAAATCAGCAAATATTTTTCATTGCAGTTTACCGTTGGCTATAATAATTGATTGAAACTTTTTTTTTTTAATTAAGCCCCACTATAATTTACCGATGATTCAGAAGGACCCTGCTTATGCCCCCACAAAATACGGCCCTTCGCAAAAGCAATACCATGCTGCAAAAATATATCGTCCATTTATTGGATACCGCAAGATTGAATGTATACCTTTTTTTTTTTCTCTATCGTGAGGCTTTGGATGAAATTACCCAGAAAAGTAATGATATTATTTTACCGTTGATACGTATAGCGAAATCAGTCTTGGATCATCCTCCAGACCTAACCAGTAACCGTTCAAATAAATAACCGCAAAATTTCCCATATTGATAAACTGACGTTGCTGACGCCCTTCTGTTCACGAGTACTCAATGAGTGCGAATATAAACGATTATTAACGAGCGAGGAATTTAATCGAGGTGTGGAAGATTTAATCATCATGTTTATCTCGGATGAATGAACTAAAATCCGACGATACAATGATATAATATAAACATCCGATTAATAGCGATAATAGGGGAAATCCGTCGACTTTTTTATTGCTCGAAAATCAATAAATGCACGTGTACGATTAAATTAGACACTTCGAGTCGTCGTTTAGGATCCTACGGGATGAAAATTTAAAAGCGTCATGAATAATCGCAATTATTCATGACATTTTTCACGACCTATAGTGCTAAAGTAAATTGCTATTCACTTCGGCAGCCTCCAGCGTACAAACGAACGAGATTTTTATTACATATTTTTTATGCAATTTAAAAAATAAACACACCGTTCATCCGGACCGAATCGTAAATTTTCGCGAAATGTTCGTATTGAAAATACATCGCTTTATTGATTCGAATGCTCTGTTTGACGTGGCAATACGAAGCAACGAAACTGCGAATTTCGGTGCGCTTTAAATTTTGTATCCTCTCGTTGTAACGTGAATGAGTTGGAAAATGTCCTCAAATTTATGTTTCATGAGAAATCTTTCGTCTCTGTTATTTTGCAAATGGTCGAGAGACGTGTTACAATTTCGAGTAACATACAAAGCTACCAGTTATTGGTCACAATCCCGTGAAAGGGTTATAGGACATGTTTTCCGCTATCAAAGAACCCAGTAATGCTTTATGCAAAAGTGAACCATTTTCGAAATATTAATATTATCATTTTTCAAGTGAGAGGTAGGCAACATAAAAAAGGAAATAAAAAAAACTGTTGTATGGAATCAAACTTTTTAATTGTTTATAGTTTGACGACACAGCAACGAAGAATTATCAACAATAAAATAAGACTAAATATTAGACTTGCAGAGTTTTGGACCTCGAATTAAAAAACGTTGGCAGATTATTCTTATTTCATTGTTGATCATTCTTTGTTACTGTGTTCCCAAACTACAAATAGTAAAAAACGTTTGATTTCATACAATTTTTTTTGACAAATTTTTTTTTTAAGTAGCCTACCACTCGCTTTAACCTTCTGCAGTCACCCGGGGTCAAAATGACCCCAAGCGCGCCTTTGGGCAAAAATGGATACAAGTTGTTGGAGGCCAAGGCGACGGGCCTGCCTTCTAACGGTGCTTTTGGGTAACCATGTTGTAAGTGCAGACTAGGGTCGGACGGGGAGCTATTTTTTCCCTAAACTAATTCCCACTATGGAGTTTTTTCCCTTGACCTATCATATCCCAAGAGTATCACCTTAAAATTTTATGAAAAAATATTAAAAATTGCACGAGTTACGATTTTTTTTAAAGTAATAAGGGCTTTTTTACGCATTGACCTCTTACTGATTTTGATAATTCTTTAGGTGAGTAACTTTTCCGAAAAATGAGCCTAAAATTTTGCTATTTTCTCATTTATTGGGTTATAAATGATGACATTCAGTCGGGGGATGCTGAAATTCACCCCCCCCCCCCCCCCCAATGAAAGGTTATGGGATTTTAAAGTTCGCGGAAACATGTAATAAAATACGGCATTTTTGAACATTTCGACGCCTATATTGGGTTTCTTTTGGTTTTTGAAAACTTCGATATTATTCGGAAAACTCGCTTATCCAAAGAATTACCCTGATTTTTGTCCGCCATTTTTAAATTCGACGAAAATATAATACCGAGAATGCCACATTCTAGAATGTTCCAACAAATATCCCTAATTTTTATGTCATTCGAAACGATACGCCCAACGCGGTATCGTTTGAAACATGGCTGGGGTCATGGTGACCCCGCGTGACCAGCGTTTTATAGCCAAAATGTGTGACCGCAAAGGGCTAAAAAAAATAATAAAAACACTAATATCGCGAAAACGGTCACTTTTGCATAAAGCATTACTGGGTCGTTTGATAGCGGAAAACATATTCTACAACCCTTTCACGGAATCGTGACCCCTGATCGGTAGCCCTGTACATATAGCGATACCGAGCTTGAAAATATTGTTACAAAAATCTTTTTCCCTTCCTCGATTCAGCTGGATATTCCTATAAGCCAGCCTCGTAATTCGCCTAAATTATCCACGATTTTTTTGCCATCGAACGACCGAATTGTCGTCCCGTTGAATTTAAGGGGCTACACCAGTGTGAACGCTGAAAATTTGAGCGATTTTCGGGATTTTTTTGGAAGAAAAGTACTCAATTAAATGTTTCGGAAAATTGAGAATATATTTGGCTATATTTGACCTATATTACATAATTTTTTCATAGAAAAATATCGAGATCCAAGCGACTTATGCGCTGCCTTCGGAGGCGCAAAAAAAAGTTCCTCCACTGCTGACATGATTCCGGCCGATTGAATAGATGAAACCGAAAAAGGAAAAAATGTCGTTAAACTGAAAGGTATTTCCTGCACAATGACTCAGGATTTTCGAAAAATATCAAAATCTAATAAAATGGCGTGGGTGTGAAAAAAAGTCTGTTTTCTTGCGTATAAAATGGTCGTTTTCTTCAATGCCAAATCGTCAATTTTCATCCAATCAAAAATATCCTACGTCATTGTAGAGTAAATATATTCAAGAGTACTCAGATCAAATTTTAAGTCAATCGGATACAATGTCCGCAAATTTGAAAAAACTCATTCCGAGAAAAACGCGTTTGAAGACTCAACTATCGATTTTTGCAAGATAAAATGATTAGAGATACGGGCTTGACATTTTTACGGAATATTCTTGAAAGTATAAACTGTCGAAAAAGGCAAAGAAGATCGATTTTTTTAAGTGTCACACTGGTATAGCCCCTTAAAAGCGCGTGTGTCTTCACCAGAGCAATTTCGAAGACATCATTCGCTGTGGAGCGACATTCGAAAAAATGCAGCTGGGCGGGGGTGCAATGAAATTGCCGGTTCAAAGCGCACACGCGTTCCGTTTGAGCTTGAGGAACGCACGCGAACGCCGACGATATTTATAATCGCGGGTGATTCCAGTGCGACGATCTTATCGCTCTCTAGCTCAGAGTTTTTTCTTCATCTCGCTTGGAGAGTAAAAAAAATGCGACGCTGAAATAATCAACGATATTTCCTCTCTCGACTGTGGGACGAAAATTAAGGAAAAACACGCGAAGGCTCCTTGCTTCTGCTCGCCATTATTACACGTATTATACACTCCGCACGTTGCAGCCGATGTTGGAGGAGGAGAGGACGATTTATCGTGAAGCGAGTGTGGCGAAAAAAAAATAGGAAAAAGAAAAAAAAACACACCGTACGGAAAATATTGTGTGTGGGAAAGCGGAGATTGAGATTGTACTTCATCCCTTTGCGAGCGCGGAAAACTGTACCCAGTCACGCGAGACGTTCGAAACGTCGTCGTGTCTCGAGGACTAACCTGCAGCTGCATTGAATTAATTACACGATCGTTCAACCCCTATCTGAAGTCCGCTTTGTCGAAGGAGGAAAAAAAAACGAGACAATATCTCTGCTCACATGTGGAATTTTTTTGCCATACGTCGTGGAAAACGTGAGAGCTTCAACAGAGACCGACGCGTCGAAATTATTGAACAGCTGTACATTTTCTGTCGCCTTGAAATGAGGGCAATCTTTTGGCATTTGAAAAATGATTTAAGGAGAGAATACGAAAATTGCCAGTTTTATACATTTTGAAAATTGATGAAATTATCGGTTTTCTATTATAATCCTATTCTCATCACATTTCTTCACTGTCAAAGCTCGTTGGTTTCGCGTCTCATAAATGGACACGAAAGTAATGAACTTAAAAGAGGACACCACACGGTGACGAGCCGGAAAAAGTTCTTATCAAGAAGATAAGATGAATAATCAAGAAGCAAAAATTTTTTTTGCTTCTTGATTATTTATTTGGGTTTTGGAATAAAGGTATGTTATTAAGCATACGTTAATCTTATTTCGAGAAAATTTTTATTAAAAAAAAATAAATACAAAATTCAGCACCGTATTGAGGTATGATAGACCCTGTATACGAAAAATGTGGTCCTACCATCGGATCTTAACTCAACCATTTTTGGCCTAGCAATAAAAATAAAACAGTTTTGTGATCTATATGTTTGTCGTTATCTTTATAGGTAGCCGTTTCTTCAACAAAAAAAAAACACGAAATGACGGGTGTTGAAAAAGTCTAATTTTGGCGAAATGTTTACTCATATTCGAGGGCTTAAGGGGTCTTCTGACGTTAGACACTAAAAAAGGCAATTTTCGTGAATTATTTTGATAGGTTCATATTATAGATATTGATATAAAAGTTGTTACACTTAATAAATACACTTTCGAAATACATTAAAACATTTTTTTAAATGTATTTATGTAACCCAAACGAACTTCAAACGCGTTTTTCTCGGAACGACGTTTTTCGACGGCTTGTTGATAAAATCTTCGAAGCGGCTGAACCGATCCTTATGAATTTTAAACCACATATTCTTTACAACTATAGCTATAGCGCTGGTCAAGAATTTTTTTAAATTTTTATATTTACTATTTTTTAGCCAAAAACGGTGAAAAAACACGTTTTTTTCTCGAAAAATGTCCGCCATTTTGTTACTTTCGCATATATTAAAAATCGTATGATATGCGCTATAGCCATGAACATGCTAAATTTACAACCGTTTGATTTTTTGATCCATCTCCGAAATTTCATCAACAGCGCAGGCCTACAATTTTGTTAGGATATTTTTTTAACCACCATTTTCGTCTATAAATAGTGACTTGAATAAATAATTTAAAAAAAAAGTATTTCGAAAGTGTTTTTATTAAGTGTAACAACTTTTATATTAATATCTATAATATAAACCTATCAAAAAAAATCCTATCAATAAACTGAGAAGATTCCTTAAAAAAGTACAACATTTTAAAGAAGGCTACGCACAACTATAGCTCCTGCAATTATTCAAATTGGGGTTTCTCAAATTGAAAATCGGATAATTATGGCTAGTGTTGCGATTCTGACAAGGTTGAGAAAAACGCCATTGAAAGTTTCAGTAAACGTAAATCGTTGCGCTACCTGTTCTCACTAAATCGTCCATACCGTGGCCAATAACCAATATTTTACCTTGACATTTTTCCACATATTCTTGACGATATATTTTTTGAAAAAGTGCAAAAAAAGACACTGACTTTTTTACCCGTAACAGTGATGTCCCTTAATGAAGACTATTAGTGTGCAGTCCAAAAAAAGTGAATTTCGACAATTGTTCATGGACTTCCAGTTGATAAAATGAACATTCTATTCGGTGGCCTTTATTCCACATATCTTCGAGTATCTTTACAAATTTTTCCACAAAACATTGTAACAAAATGGCGGCGCTAAAGTTGGTAAAGCAAGTCAGCTTTGTCCGATAGTGTCCTGCGGCCGGGCAGAAAAGTAACATTTCTTTCACGATAGGTCACGTTCAATTAAAGTCGGTTGCGAGATTCCATCAGATACCCAGGTAGAAATTGTGTTTGGAATCCTATAGGATTCCCCTACTTCTCCCTACTCCCTGATAGGGATCCAACGGGACACCCCATTGGATCCCTATCAGGAAACGTCACGCTCGTACATTGGATTCCAAGAGGGACTCCCCATCGGGATCCAAAAGGGATTCCCATCGGGATCCAAAAGGGATTCCCATCGGGATCCAGTAGGGATTCCTATCGGGATTCCATAGGGATTCCATAGGGATTCCCTATTAGAATCCAATAGGGATTTCCATCGGAATCTGTATTTCTGTAATTCTGTAAGGCCAAAATGCTACAAAAAATAGAAGCATCGATACACTAAAGAGATCAATTTATTGTTTACAAAGGAGTACATATCGAATACCACAATATACTTATTTTGTTTTTTTTTTAATTGTTTACCCATACTGAATATTTATAGTGCTTTGTATAGTATTCTTCGAATACTTGTATCTTATATCTATATCTTCGAGTACTTTTTATACTTTATGAACTTTTTAAAAATAGTTTAAATACTTTTTATGCTGTAACGTAGTTTTTATACACTTTTTATACTATTATTAAGCAAAACTACTTGTGCAGTTATGGGCGGGATATTCTTTGAATACTTTTCATAATATATAAAATTTAAACACTTTAATAAGGTTGATGCTTGCATCATTGGAATGCAACAAACATTAATGCGTGTTTGGAGTAAATAAATTTTACGATCGCGATTGCGCAGTAACTCGATCGTCGCGCGCTTTGCAACGACGACACGAATATATATGTAACCTGCGCCGCTTATGTTCTATCGCCCGACGTCTTTCTTTTGTCGGAAGCGATTTTCTGAATCCTTATTGGATCCCGATAGGGAATTCCTATTGGCTCCCGACAAGGAATCCCTGTTAGATCCCGATGGGGAATCCCTATTGGATCCCGATGAAAAATCCACCGGGTCGGGTAGATATTGCTGTTACGGGCTATGAACTTAAGCGAATGTGTAATAGATATCATGTTTATAAAAATATGATTTCATACTTACATTTAATTTTCTTTTAAAACCTCATTTAAGCCGCTCTAACAAAACTCCACACCCACAGCGATAAACCGCAGACGCAATCGTAACCCGATTGCCGTCACGTCCAAAACAAATTTTTATGCGCACAAGTATTAAAAATTCGAAAAGTGTGCATATTAAAATTTATAACAAGTTTTTTTATTCGTATAAAAAATACTAGCCCATAACAAACTATAAATATGCAATATGGGTAAACACTAAAGTAAAGAAGTTACTGAAGAATATAATTATATATTGTAGTATTCGATATCCTAACAAATTCCTAGAAACACGTTGGTGCATCTTGAAACTCCCAAGCAAATCTGTGCACGGGACCATCAAAGAATAATTTTTTACAGAGCGTCGCGAAATCCCATTTTATATAATTTCTAGTAAAAAATTCTCAAACCACGTTAATCTGGAAACAGCCCAGGATCCATTTGGATTCCAATGTGGTCTCCCTACCTGGGGTGTCCATATCAAATCCTCATAAGGATCTGGTAGAACCTGGGGAGTCCCCTACAAATACATTTGGATTTCAATGTGGACTCCCTACCTGGGCCGTCCCTATCAAATCCCCATAAGGATCTGGTAGGATCTGGGGAATCCCCAACAAATCTATTTGGATTCCAGTGTGGACTCCTTACTTGGGGCGTCCCTATCAAATCCCCATAGGGATCTGGTAGGATCTGGGGAGTCCCCAAAAAATTTCTGCATGGGTATAAATACTCCACGAATACAATATACGGATTCAACGAGATTGTGAGCGAAAAAGATCCTCGCCAATATACTTAAAGTTTCCGTTGTAGTCAACTTTTTGATATCGTTCCTTTGTTTCTCAAAGCAAGTTTTTTGATAAATTCAGTGTCATTTTAGAGGCATTCACTCTGGAAGACTCATCAGAGCCAGCCGCTATTATTCTGCCGAAAGTATTATATCAGCACTTTCGTAGACAACAATCCCGTCCATTCTTGAAGAAATCCCACAAAAGATATAAATATAAACATTGCGAGAAAAACGTACGAGGATCAGAGTCCCAACCGTTTGCTTTGGAATGCAACGTGCAGCTCTTTGTGCATACGTGATATTAAGGGGGAAAATGGTGACGACAAATGTTGGGTGATCATGGTAGTCTGTAGCTTCGCCGAAGAGAAAATAGCCGGCGAATTATTGCTCTAAACATGGAGATGAAAAATTCAGCCACTTTGGCTCCCTATTTTCGTCTCGTGTCCTTTTTTCCTCCACCCTTTTCTCTTTTTGCCATTCTCACTGCGGAATTGTGCTGATAGTGTACATACATGGCTCTCCCATTTTCGCACGTCTGACCTAACGCGCAGACGAATCACTGTCTCACGAAACAAACGAGCTCAACATTATTTTCCAACAGGTCATGGGTAGGCAAATCGTTGAAACAAGAATGGCAGGATGAAAGCATGAGAAAGAGTGAGGGGGAGGGAGGGAGGGAGAAAGGGATGAAAGATGGTATGAGACAAAAGAAGAAAATAACAAGCACGCGTATTTCCCCGCGGGGTAACGCACATCCTCAAACTACCAAACCACGTAGATGGATTCACGTGTGCACAGACACGAAGATATCTGCCCTAGAAACGGCACGTTTATTTCCTCGTCACGGATCCAGGACCAACTTGTTATCGTAGAAAAATTTTAAACGATTCATCTCGAGACGCTTGTATTTTTTCACCGCGTACGATAAAATATGAATCGTTTTTATGTCGCTGCATTCATAAGAGTATTCTTAATCAGTTTTGCTTTCATTTACACGAATTTTCGATAATTTACAGGAATTATCACGTCTTTGTTCATTTGATTTTGTTTTAAATCAAATTAATGTATTACTTTACAGGAATGTTACTCGATTTTAATTTTTGTTAACCTAATTAACTCAAGTAACTTACTTTTTTATTACGTTAATTAACTCAACTAACTTAATTTTTATTTTATTAATTTACCCGGCTTTCTATTGTCAAATCCAAGAGACCATGAACAAGGTACATAAGTTTATATACACATAAATATAACGTCACAATTGGCATAAGCATCGCCCACAAAGTGAACGTCAGCGAATATGCGAAGAAATTCTAACACAAACATAAAATAAAGAAATCCACACCCGAACTTGCCGAACTTTCCTTTCAAATACATATACACGTAATCACAAACTCGTGCTTGGTGATCTCTTTTTTTGGGGGTTTGTTTGGGAATTCGCTACGCTGTTAACATTATATTGCGCATTCCATATAGTTAAGGAAACCTGTCCTTTAAGGAGGTTGGAGCGTTAGCCACAATCCAAGGTTAAATTTAATAAAAAATACATGTTATTGTTTACACTATACTGAGTCTTTACGAATTTTTTTAACTTTTCTCACCACCAAACACCAGAGATAAAAAATAGTTCAATGTATGTAATTTAACGTGCGGTTAGATGGGCAAGACTTTCACACTAAAGGTTATGTAATTTTTATTGTTATTCAGCACCAAGATAAATCATTTCTAACAACGGATTAACGCAAACTGAACCTTTGTGAACATTTAGTAAAATAAAATCCTCATCTTGCCCATCGTAAACCATCGGCCAATAATCTCGTGACGTAAATATGAATAGGCATAATTATGAATTATTCAAAATTCCATTGTGAATTGTATAAAACATTCGTTGTCGTAGTTTTTTTCATAATAATTATCGATAATGTTATGCTTTTTGAAGTTAGTAGTAACACAAAAGTTTTTCTACTTTACGTAATAAAAATGTTAAAATGCATAATTTTGCCCTTTAAATATTTATTTAAAAAAATTAACATATATAGAATAAATCTGTACCTTGTATGCATTTTTTTGAGGTTCACGGAAAAAAGAATGAATAAACCGTCATTTGACTCAAGTGAATCGCTCCAACCTCCTTAATCAGAAAATGAAATAATACGAAACTTGGTAGATTAGGTCAGAAATCATCGTAAAATCAATAGAAGAGTAATTTCACAAAGGACATTTCAAGGACCCCTCCGAAAAGGATCAGAGCTGTTGATATTCAACGTTACATAGGTATAGGAGGTTCGAAACATCACGAAAAGCGAAAGTTATGCTATGGAGCAGCCGCTCGAGTAGAAACGCTCCGACGTAAATCTTCGTTGAGTTAGGCCGGAAGTTGCTGGCAGTGCTTGAACCTATTAACTCGGTTGGTTCTCGTCTCTCTTGCTCTCTTCCACTCTGTCAGCCCGTTGAACAGCAGCGATGTGCAGCCCATCAAGAGCCCGAGCAACGTACAAGCTGCATGCGTGTTACTCCGATTAGCATAGATAATACGGAACGGAACTTGAGTCGGACGCGAGCTATAAGAGCCCGCACTAAATAGTGTTTGACCTGTATCCACGAGGGTGCCGTTGAGGATAGACTCACTTGATGGCCAACAGTGGTGAGAAAGAGGAAGAAAGCTCTAGCGAGTAAGCGAGATTGCAGAGGGACAAGGAGAGATCTGCAGGACAGCCTGCAGATAAGTGAAACGAACACTGATGTGTCAGACGCGATAAGTCCTCAGCGAATGTCCGTTGTGACGAACCTTCGCAGTGAAGCTGACTGATTTCGTTCTCCCACTGGTGGAAAATAGATTTAGCCAGGCAGCTTAAAAAGTGGAAGAGCCACGTGGATAATCATGTGGCCAACCTCCAATGTCTGCTGTACAACCATAACCCATTAATTCGAACCACTGCCATAGGCAGTGAGAGAAGAGACAAGTGGTCAAGGCGGTATAGCTTCGGTGACCTGCCAGGGTTGGTAAAGCAGAAACGGTCATAGGGTCGAGTTTGTTCAGCAGCACGAGGCAGATATGACCGAGCTTGGAGGATAACTGCCAAATGAGGGAGACGGAAAGGGAAGGTAAAAGGATAGTTGCTAACGGCAGAGTCGCAGGTAGAAACGATTCGACCTCCCTGTTTCTCTTTCCCTCTGCCTTTGTCTTTGTCTTTCTCACCGTACGAGCTGCAACGCAGCCCTTAATTCCCTGACAACTTGTTGAGGTCAAACGGGCCGTTATGTCATTACCTCGTCTCACTGCATTGAATTGTACGATGGGAACTTTGGCACAGGCTTGAACGGAGACATTTCTCTCAAACCCACTTCCTACGAAGTTTCTGGCTCATATGAGAACGCGGAACAGTTATCGTTGGTCTTTGTGCAGAACAGATTTGATTCTAATTCAAAGCTCTTCTTCTGCCTCGTTTCACTGCTTTCAAGCTTTAGGCCACCGGCCCGATGTTCTTTCGACTCAGCGTTGTGCAAAACTTCGGTCCATGAGGGTGGCAGCCGCCGAAATTGTCTTCCCCAAAATATGTGGTATTTATGTTTTGATGATGTTCGCTTTACCGAGGCATCAATTTGACAGGTATTTGGGAAAGTGGATTGAAACGCTTATTGATACGTGCTTCGTCGGAGTATGTGAGAAAATAAATGTAATGAAAGTTGATTCGCCGGGATGTGGGTTTTATCTCAAAATGAGGCAATTACCAAAGCTCATCAGGATAAAAGACAATTGAATTGTGAAATCAATGTTAAATCGAGTTCGATCCATAAATTGAAATGAAGATTTTGATTACCTGCTTATCGGGTTACAATGCCAGAATTGGGACATTTTGGAAAATCAAATTATACTCCGAATATAAATATAATAATTACGCTGATGATTTGAAGCTCTTTGGAGTTTTAACGTAAAGTAATTGCATTTTCTCGACCTCTCGTATACGAATAAATAGAACTTGCAATTTAGTGGGATTTCTGCGTTACGAAAGTCGAGCACGGGCAATGTCTTTTTCACGTAAAAGATACATAAGCCGTATAACTCTTGTTACCAGACGAAGACTTAAACCAATTGTACGTGACATTACAGCGTTTGATGTTGAGAGAAGTTTCGTAGCCATGCGGGACGACGATTATCCAGGGCCCGGTTGAAATAGGGGACAAGCCAAGAAGTCGTTGAAACAATAATTAACGTCATTCTTCCCTCTTTCACGGGGATTATACACTCGTAATCGACTTTATGACAATGGCCGTCTGGAAAGATTGGCACTCGCGCTCCCTTCACCTTCTACGTCTGGAACTTCCGTACTTCCACTCGTAGATGCGAAAAGACTCGGTACACCGTTCCACTCACGCACATTGCAGAAGCGTCAGAGATGGTCGTTTGATATAGTCTTAATTGCGCAATTCAAACGAACTCCTTATGATCCATCCGAGAATGCATTTGTTCTTCTTCTTAATTCCATTAACGAAGCTCGTTACATTTTTCTTTCCGCCTCACTTTCATATTCTCTCGCGAGAATACCTCTTTTTCTATTCCTCTTGCGACTAATGAACTCCACTCCGGGACACCCTTCTTCCGATTATGAACGGCGAGGAAAAGTCCTCGAGTGACGATGGATCGAGCGCGGCGATTGCAAATAACAGAGCGAGTCTTTTTCTCAAATGCATCTCTTTCTTGAACTGCCTGGAGAAACAAGCACTCAGTCTATTTTCCGAGTATTCCGGCTCTTGATGAATCAGTCATCACCATTAGGGCGGGAGCCTGAATTGGAAGGTCCGAAACATCGTTTTTTTATGGCTTTTTTATTACCCAAGAATATATTTACAAAGTTACAGAGGCCAATTGTAAATATTCTCGAAGATACAAGGCCAAAAGCAGAGAAGGGATTGATATTCGATGTTGATATTTCCTCCTATTGAAAACTTTGAAGGACGTTTTCTCGCTTTCATTTTCACGATTTTTCCACATTGGCGGGCGTGATAGGAAAAAAACTAAATGACCTATTGAATCAAATAAAAGTTTATTTTCTTCAGTATGAAAATCTCTTTAATGTGAATTAAAAAAGTCGTTGAAAAAGTATTTTAAAATAATTTTTATAACACATTAAAGGGTTTTTTAAACACTTTTTTTCGAAACCTGTGAAAAGTTATAATTACACGATTTTTTCAGATTTCTCTTAATTCACGGAGAAGAAAAATATATGACAATTGAACATTTTATTGGCTTATTTGGCTCAGTTAAGAATCACGAGCTGCATCTTTCCCGCCGATTGGGGACTGCAGTGGCAAGACGCACATGGAATAGGCTGATAAATCTGCAGTCATTTATTGTTTCATGTTGACATTTGTTTTTATACATTTCAAATATACATGAAATGATACCTCACTGAGGTTACTTGTTTTTTTTTCCCTTCTAAAAAAATTCTCGCTTTTGGGCCTTCTAATTCAGGCTCCTGCCTGAAAAAAAGTACTTATTTCGTACTTATACAACTTATTTCGTCTAAATTTTCATTTAAAAAATTAAAAATTAACAAGGTTATTCAGGTACAATAGAGCCAAACAATTGGCTCTATTGATTGACAATAGAGCCAAGTACAATGTATTAAAAATGTCGTCCAACGGCAGGATCGATAACTTGACAATGGTTGTTCTGAAAAATAAAAATAAAATAGTTTCATCCATATAAATGTAGTTCTCGTTGTGCGTGGCTGTTTTCGGAAAAAAAATCACAAAATGGCGGGGGTCACAAGAAAATTGTAACTTTGGCGAAATTCTTACTTATATTCGAGGACTTAGAAAATACTAAATTTAAAATAACGGCTACCTGCAACGATAGCTACTGCATTTATGGAAATTTGGTTTTCTTCATATTAAAAATCGGATAATTATACCTAGATATATAATTCCGGCCAGCTCGAGGAACGACTCTTCGAGAAAAACGCGATTGAAAGTTTGAGTATGTGCAAATCGTTGCGCTACCTGCTCTCACTAAATCGTTCGTAATTTGGTCAATTTTTAATATTTTAAAGTGAACATTTTTTTCACATATTCTTGAACATGTATACTTTGAGAAAATACAAAAAAGTCGATTTTTTCCATCCGTCACAGTCATGTCCCGTCTTAATTGTAAGATGTAACCATTGATAGTGACGAAGATGATCGAATCTATTACTCTCCACGTCCCTGGCATTACGCCAGTATGAAAGCTCCGAGAGATTGATAGTCTCTTCTCCAGATAATTTCTGACAAATATAGTTTCCACAAATATTCGCATGCGACCAAATAAAAACGATTAAATTGATTGACAAACGACAACTGCATACAGCTGTAAGCAATAGAAAAGTCATAATCCCAAAAAACTTTTTCTGCATCGGTATTTTCATTTTTACTGAAATACTGCGTATTGGAGTTGACAATAAACCGAGCCATGTAAATATTGTCCTTTATTTCACGATTGCTTCAACCCTACATATTTGTATTTCATCGTTTGAGCACACTTATCGGTGCTCTCATGGTTGATATATTCCACTGCTATTATCAATGCAAAAAAAATGTTTTTTTTTCTTTCGGCGCGCGTGTTATTGAAGCGTGAGTTGTGGTTTTCGCTGGATGATAGGCGGGTGAAAATGAAACGGGTACGAGAAAAAGGAGTGAGGGTGAAGACTGGTCAGAATGGAGAGATACCCCGCATAGAACGGTAGGACGAGAGAAAGAGAGAGACAGTGACGAAGGGAGAGAATGGACGCCCTGTTGGTAGAGGCGATTGTCGGTGGTCTGTGAAGCATTGAATAAAATCGATATCCCGCGCGCCTTGATGCCCTTTCATGCATTTTCGGGTTGAACAATATGTGATTCCAGGCTGTATATGTACTGGTAGGGAATCGTATGAGAGCAGAAAGAGAAAGAGGGGGTGGGTAGGTCTGGCACAAGAAGGAGTTTGCAGCCGGTCATCGAGAACGGGCGATTGCGCGTTTTCACGATCGGGATCGTTCATCATCCACACGCCTGACAGGCGGGACTCTGCCAGCACATTGGCAGCATTTTCGCGCAAATCCCTCTCTCTCTCTCTCTCTCTCTCTCTCTCTCTCTCGCTCTCTCTCTCTCTCTCTCTCCCTCTCCCTCTCCCTCTCTCTCTCTCTTTCTCTCTCTCTCTCTCCCCCTCCCTCCCTCCCTCCCTCTCTCTCTTTCTCTCTCTCTCTTAATTCTTCCGATTCTCCCTTGTCGTATTTTCATTTTTTATTGTTTATTTTTGTATCTTTTTTTTGGTTTCCCGATTCCCAACGTGCATAGAACGATCACAATGTAATTGGCGAAGGTCAACATCATCTGTACGATTTTCGTAAAAAAAATAGACCCTGCAATGATAAAGTGTATAAAAAAGTAACCTCGAGAATGATATGAAATGGAGTTCTATACGAACGGTTCAAGTCTTTACTGAAAACGATTTGGAGTATCTTTCTGCCTTTTCTGTTTGATTATTATTATTCATTCGAATTCGTTTTGGCTGAAATCTGTTTTTTTTTCTGGGAAAAGGTTGGTGAGAAGGAAACGCATTTTTTTAACACAAAGATACATATATTGAGGGTCTTTCAAAAAGTCACTCAAAAATACAGAAAAAACAACAAAACCATGGCAGATGCTGAAATTTGTTTCGCAACGTTTGGCGGTGGACACTCTTCAGCTTAAAAGGTCTATCTGAAATATAAAAACCAAACGGGATATTTGAGTTGATAATAAATACGAGCTGCTGACGATCGTCGATTTTTAAAATTATTTTCTTCAACAAAGTGGCGACGAATTGAAACTCGAGCATACAAAGTCTGTGAGAAAGTCGTCATTCTTACGTAATTATTAAAAAAATGAAGATCGATTTACAAAAAGTGAGATCGTCAACGACCTTTAAATATTTCTGATCATATCTCCTGTAAATTTGGTGACAATCCATCGAGTGGTTGTCAAGATATCGTGTCCACCGTTTTTTAAAACAGTTTTTCAAGAAAAACGCCTTTAAAGTTTGAAGTGTGATGCTGCTATATAGTGCCCGACTGACTCTCAGAAACTGTAGCTCATTCAATCTTAGCCATATTTCAATTAAATTTTCAGGGAATATAGCTAAAGGGTGATACTATCGATATTTTTGGAACAATATCGGAAAATAGTGATACTATAAAATATTTCTGGAAAATGCAATTTTTCGACCTACCTAGGTAGACGCAGCCCCTTGAAAGCTCACGGCCACAAAATGGATTATCGCGCGTTCAGTCATTCCCAAACTTTGTCTTTTTTTACGAAATGTCTCGACGGAAAAACAAAAAATGCAAATTGCAAAGAAACAACCTCACATGATGGAGATGTCCGTGTTGGCGAAAGCAAAAACTTTCCTTTCTCGATAACTCTGCTCCTCTGTCTGTGATCCTTGATCATCACGTAACGAGTATAGCAACGTGCGGTAAGGGATGAAAGATGTATTTATACCGCACAAATTGCGGCCTCCTTTTCCGCGGCAAACACCCTCTCGATGTGTTTCCTCATAGACGTAACTACGCACGTAGCGTTGCACACCCTTGGCGATGATAAGCGAAACACACGCTTTGTATTCACGCGATTACCATTTTAATCCCCTTGTTTGTCTTCTGTGGCGATCGTCGGATCTATCTGACGGTAATTTCAGTACACCTAAGAAAAAAAGCAAAAATTTCAAATACCAAATGCAAACGCGAAAGCGATTATTCATCTCGTTATTCTGTGAAGGCACGTAACAATTTCAGGATTATAGACAAAAAATCTACAAATATTACACAAAATGCAACTATTTCATGACATTGAAAATGTAATCAGACTTTTCGGGTAATAAAAAACACGTACAACCTGAGTCGGTTTATTATTTTCCAAAAAATATTAATGCCTTAAGGTATGCAATTGGGATCGTTTGGATTTATTTGAGTTTGTTTGTATAATAATTGTTGTATAACTTTTGTAATATATTTGTAATATTAGTTGAAATATATTTTTTTAAGTTAATAACAAGATTGGAATTGGGTAGGCATTTTCAAACCAATCACAGGCATTCTGCATGTCGCAGCTTCCCCCACTCTACTACAATACAGTGGCAGTGGAGTGGGGGTAGCGTTAGTGTCGTGTGACATCCAGCTAATTTCGACCCCTATACCCAGCCTACTTCAACAAACATACACAATTTTAAAAGCATTTTCAATGCTAAAACGGGATTACTTTCTATGCTAAATTACTTTTACTTTAATTTACTTACTTTACTTAAATTACTTGAATTACTTAAAATTCCTTAAATTTACTTAAAATACTTTCAATGCTAAAACAGGATTAACAAATGGAAAACAAAGAATAAGGAGGATAAACTCTGATGGAACGCCACTGGTGGATGGGCGATCAGGGGTTCGGCTTTGGCGGTACTTTGAGTTAAGGGATTTCGGGACAGTTAACAATACATAACCATTTGATTTAAATTTATACAGTACATTCTCTGTCATATACTGAATGCACCCTCCAAATTTTGAATCGATCGTCTACTCCGTTTCTATAAAATGTACAATTAAAGAAACACTTCAATATACGGAGGTGCTCACGCTCATCGCTGAATGGCAGTTTTACGCTGAAAATAGTGTGGAAAAATGTTCAAAATGTTATGAAAAACGGTGAAATCACTCAGTACATTATGACACTGATGACGAAATTATGATAATGACAAGAAAAGGTTACGAGGTCGATATCTCCGATTTCGATATCTGGCATGCTTGTAGAATGGGTAAAAATAGGCGACACGTATTTTTTTTATATCTGCGGAACTCGATCTTCAAGGGTTGAAACGCACCGTCGAAAATTGAAGTGTTTTTCGTTTTTGGTCGATAACGTTTTAACGGTACGAGATATGAAAAAAGAATCAAATTGCAACAATGTTTATTTTTTCGTGTATTGTACATTAAAGATGAGAACGATAACGTTATCGACGGAAAACGAAAAACACCCCTATTGTTCAATTGGAGAGGGTAATACGTAAAAACCCGCAAGGGTTTACGCTGGAACTCGGGAAAAAGAAAAAAAACTCTCGAATTCTGTCTGTTTTCAAGATCGCCAATGTTTTCTTCGAATTATCCAACTCACGATGAATTTGGTCCAGCGTGTTTTTTGAGCCCGAAATTTTGTTGTTTATTTTAAAAAAAAAAACAATTTCAACGAGCTCGTCTTCTCAATGAAGATGCATTATTCCATTTTCACTTACCCTTGTCCCTGTCTGTCGACGTAAGACCCTGTGGAAGAAACCTAGTTAAAGTCGTACCTCGTGTATAGTCATGGCGTTGCTGTCATACTTATGTATACACACGCCCACACACTTATCTACTTATATATATGTATATATATATTGGAATGTACGGAGCTCCATTACTGGTATGTACAAGTTTCCCTCTACCCTGCACTTTCCAATAATGCCTCAGCACTATTACAGACATATATGAGTATACCCGAGAAGCTGTACATATAACTAGGCGGCTCGGTTCAAAGCTTACGTCTAATGAAACTAATTTGATACGTCTTGGCGGATGGTCCCGCGAGGTACTTGCACGATACAGCCCCGGACGCGCTTCAACTCCTTGTACACTTTAGTCATTCTCACGGTCGATCTCATGTCAAATCCCACAGGGCTCTTTAAACCTCCATTGCTGGTAAACTTTTGTTTCCCTGATTCTTGTATGATATAACGTCCGCAATTGATATAAACTGCTAAGCTGATATAAATGCGTGTGTTGCCTGCATACCAATCCAATGGAAATCTTCTGGAAATTGCTCGATGTATATAGAAACCCGATGAAACCTGCAATTATAATACGATCAACGCACAAGGGACCTTTTTCTAAATGACTCGTTTTAAAAATCTTTCGGCAAAATTTCCTTTACGAAATTCACTTTTTATTTATATCCGAGGTTCGGTGGTTTTTTTTAAATTTATTTCAATGCGTATTTCATAAGTGTAAAAACTATATTCAGAATATTGATTGTCTTACGGGAGGACACGAGTGTGACGGGCCGAAAAATTGTCGATTTTCCAAATTTTTCTTCCCTACTAGATTATTTATTTAATATTTGGAAACGAAGTATGTTATTAAGCATACATTGAATTTACTTCGTGTGAATTTTTATAAGAATAACATTAACAATTAACGTTTTTGAGGTAGGTATAATAGAGCCTCTGTATAAAAAATGTGGTCTAACGGCCGGATCGATAGCTCGACAGTGGTTGGTCTAAAAAAAATCTATATCTTTTATAATCTTTTATATCTTTTATAATATATATATAAATATAGTTCTCGTTGTAGGTAGCCATTTGCGAAAAAAAACTTACAAAATTGTAGTTGTTAAAAAAAGTGTAGTTTTGTCGACATTTCGACTTATATTCAGGACCTTAAAATTATTTTAAAAAAAAGGCGATGTACAAGATAGATACTGTAATTACGGAAATTGCTGTCACTAAATCGTCTCCAACTTGGTCAATTTTTATTATTTTAATTTGACCATCACTTCACATATTCTTGAACATGTATACTTTAAGAAAATGCCAAAAGATCGATGTTTTTACCCGCCACAGTGGGGTCACTTAATATGTTGGCTTCATTTTTTTTTTACGGAACATCGAGGAGTGCCCCTCGTTATCCGTTGTCGAGAGATTGTTATTGTCGTTCTAGAATGGGCCTCGCGACGAGTTATCACGGTACTTTAATTAATCCGAGATTACAGGATGTGCACCGAGACACTCGAAGTTTCGCGTGGTTCAAGTTGGCTAGTTCACGCGATGGTGCTTTCCCGGATCTAATTATATTTATGCGTGCCTATGGATACATCGCAAGAGTAATCCGGTGAGGATATTTATGAAAATAATAACGCCAATGCTGAACTATTCAATTTAATGATAATCTCATTCAAGTTAACACGATTTTTCGATGTTGCCCTTATCTTCGTAATCCCCGTAAACGAAGTTCCGATAAAAGTTATTTTTCCGTCACATATTACACATTTACGCGGGCCATCAATATCGAATTTGTCTTAGCCAATTAAACGGTCCACAATGCCGCAGGCGAGTTCGCTTAATTATCGATTTTCAATTAAACTGCTTTACCATTCCCGGCACGCTCGGACGGAATGTTTCTCGTGTTCCACGTTTTGACTCACACGGATGCACAGACACGGAACGCGGGAACAGTAGACGGCGTAACTTTGTTGAAGTATAAGATAACATATACGGATGCTCGAAAAAAAAAAAAAAAACAAATATGTACGAAAACGAGAAAACACGAACGGAAAAATAGAACTACAGCGTACGAGGGATACGGTAACGAGTAACGCGTGCCGGGGGTGGCGAGTAATAAATTATCCGAATGCCGGGTGTCCAACATTACGGTAGCTTGGCGCACAATCGGAGAACGCGAAAAATTCCAAAATTGTTTATTAATTACGAATATCGCATTTCGCTTTTTCAACAGCGGACACGAGTTTCACAAGCGATGCATCCACGTATGCTTTTAAATCATAACCACGAGAGTTTTCGAACGTTACGTACCGATTTTTGGTGTACAACGGTCTTTTGATACATTGCGATTATTCCCGATATTCCCTAGTATTCATTTTGTATAACAAAAAAATCAAAAATGCCGATAAACAAAAAATTGTATAACAAATCCAAATCCAAAATTCAGCAAAACAAGAAGTTGTATAACAAATCCAAATCCAAAATTCCGAAAAACAAAAAGTTGTGTAACAAATCCGAATCCAAAATTCCGCAATACAAACAGTTGTATAACAAATCCGAATCCGAAATTGCGAAAAATAAAAAGTTGTATCACAAATTCGAATCCGAAATTCCGAAAAACAAAAAGTTGTGTAACAAAAAGATCCAAAATTCCGAAAAACTGAAAGTTGTATAACAAATCCGAATCCAAAATTCCGCAAAACAAGAAGTTGTATAACAAATCCGAATCCGAAATTCCGAAAAACAAAAAGTTGTATAACAAATCCGAATCCAAAATTCCGCAAAACAAAAAGTTGTATAACAAATCGGAATCCGAAATTGCGAAAAATAAAAAGTTGTATAATAAATCCGAATCCGAAATTCCGGAAAAAACAAAAAGTTGTGTAAAAAATCCGAATTCAAAATTCCGAAAAACAAAAAGTTGTATAACAAAAGAATCCAAAATCCGAAAAAAAAAATTCATTTTGTATAACAAAAAGATCCAAAAGGCTTTCCAAATTTATGTACGAAATAGAAGCTTCTGGTTCCACGCAGTTTTCAACCCTTGAATGACGAGAGAGGGTTGTTTACCGTTTTGATCAAAAGTGAATACGATCACTAATATATTCGATCCAAACGTGCGAGAAAACGATCACGTGAAGAATCGACGCTTTCGAAGCAAGCAGGAGAGATTTTTTTTTAACAAAGCCTAAATTTGCCGACGTCAGGGAAATTTTAAATGTCTCATTTCTGTAATTTCGTCGTGATTTGGCGAAGATAAATATTGGCGTTCAGATTAAACGAATCACGAAAAATCATAAACGTCTACGGAGCCCGAAAATAGAAGTAACCTGGTAGTAAAGTGAATCGCGCAAAAAATGATTACAATTACAAATAACAAAAAAAAATTTATATATGTAAAATGAGTGTATCTTGAAAAGTATAAATATTACCTTATGGCGCTACATCTACCTAGAGGCCAGAAAAAATGGCCAAATTCCGAAAAGAATGTCTGTGAAACATTTGAGTTTGTTTGGGTGAAAAAGAAAGGCATTTTTTTACATAAAGATACATATATTGAGAGTCTTTAAAAAAATCACCAACATATACAGAAAAATAACAAAAACATGGCCGCCCGTGAATGATGACATTTTCTTCGCGACGTTTGGTGGTGGACTCTTTTCAGCTTAAACGGTCGATCCAAAATCTAAAAACCAAACGATAATACGAGTCGTCGACAATCGTCGGATTTTTCAAATCTTTTTTTTTTTTTTTTTTTTGACAACGTGGCGATGAATCGAAATTCGCGCATACAAAATGCAAAAAAAGTTGTCATTTTTGCGTTACTTTGAAAAAATGAAGATCAATTTTCAGAAAGTGAGATTTTCAACGACCTTTAAATGTTAAATGTTTCTCATCGTAACTCCTGTAAATTTGGAAACAATCGATTATCGACTCTGAAAACAGTATTTCGAGAAAAACGCGTTTAAAGTTCGAAGTATGATAGATGCTGCTACCGCTCACTCGGCCGACTGCTAGAAGCTGCTCATTCAATTTTAGGAAGATTTTAATTAAATTTTCAGGCAACATTGGTAAAAGGTGATTTTATCAGATAAAAATATTTTGGGACTTTTCAACCCCACCTAGGTCGATCTAGCCCGTTAAGATTCAACCAATTCCGGTTAAGATTCTCAAATTAAAAAATTCTCAAAAGACGTCAATCAGGAAATAGCACGGTATCCACTTGGATTCCAGTGCGGCGTCCCTGTCAAATAATTATAAGCACGAGGGATCCCCAACAAATGTCTACACGCGTACTAACATAAAAATTCGTTTCCTGCTATTATTGTTATATTTCTATTACCCTATACAGTCTCAAGAGGCCAAAGTACTCAAATGCAAATCATAAAAAAATGCAGCTTGGTCGATTTTCCACGTAGAAAGCCCGAGGGATGTTTCCGTCAGATATCCAACGGGATCGTTTCTCGCTAACGTACGGTATGTCTGTAGCCCTGGTGGAACGTTGCCCGCCACTTAATGGTTACGTCCAACCGCTAATCTACCTTACCGCTGGCTTCAACCCCTCGAGGGTGGTTAAACCCCTCCCCCTCCCTGCCCTAACCCCTCGGGCCACTAGCTCGACAACTACTAATTATTCTTTCGCTTGACCTCGGCTGTTCATGCCACCTACGCACACACACACACACACACACATACACCTGTATATTAGAGACTCCAAGCCATATGTGCATCAGCGTTCGCATGCTTCAATTTTTTAATTAACCTTTCTTACGGTGAACCCTTCACCGAAATCTCAAAAAAAGCTTTCCCGAAAGTAACCGGCGAATAAGGAATGCACGAATCGAGGGGCACGTGGTCACTCGAATAATTTTATTTTTATCGAGCAACAAATTTATCGTGAGCTTTCACTCATAATTATTTCGTTCCTATGCAGTTTTTGATAGTTCTTTATCTCTAATACAAGGAAAATCGAGTGGTTGATAAAAATGTGCTATAGGAAGCTTTTTCTGCACAAATATATATTGTACACATAGCGATTGTTTACAAACGTATATAATATTTCAATATAACGTGGTAAACATCCAATGAAATTAGGATTATTTATATTTTGTAGTCTAACTAAGAAGGTCAGGATATAAAAAAAATAGATGTTCCAAAATGCACGAGCTGAAAGGTCGACAGCAGTCCTAATTTTCGACGGCCGATGATAGATTTTTAATTACGTTTCGGGATACTGCTTTCTACTAAAAGAAGCGTTGGATATATAATCCAATGGATAATAGTTGTCCACAACCGTCTACAAGGAAAATTTAGGTCATCGGTGACACCTGCTATTCAATGCCCAGTTTTTTTACTCTCCGGGACGGGTAACGATAATAATAGGAATAATCAAATTTGCGAAACCTGCGATGGAATAAGCTCGGATGCCAAGTGTGTTACATATGTATTAGTGAATGTTACTGGCAGATGATTGGGAGTTCATTTTTTTATTTCTACGTTGATAACTAACAATCTAGACTGATGTGTAAATGAAAATTACCCTTCGAATTGACGTCGAAGTGATGAATGTCTATTTCACAAGGAACATCACTTGAGCGTTGCACTTGCATTTGCGATAAAGCATTGCAAATTATTAGACACGTTTTTTTGATTGGGGGAAAAATAGTTTAAAGGTGGGAAATCACCCCTCATAGAAAGGTGTCTTACCCCTTAATTTAGCTTCTTGTCAATGTTTCTATAGTGGATTTTTCATCGCTTTACATTAGAAGAATTTTGGTTTTTGTTTCAATCAAATCGGTGGACTGCTTGTGAAATTGCAGAACCACCCTTCGACACGCTTTTCTTCCAGGGGTGGTTTTCGCCCTCAAAATCGTTTTTTCTGCCGATAAAAAAATACGTGTCTAATAATTCTCAGTGCTCTATCGCATGTATGAGTTTCAATCAAATCCAAGGCAGACACTCAAGTGACGTTCCTCGTCAGTGATGAATTTATAAGCCCCGCATCGAAATACCGCAAAGACAAAGCAATGAAATCAGAATCTCGCTGAAATCAGAATACAAAGAAATGACAAAGAAGATTCTGAAACAAAAAACGCTCGCCCGTGATAATTAAATTATTTATCGTGCGCGACTTTTATCATCGAAACTTGCCAACTGAAATATTGATTAATTTTCGGTATCTTCCGCAGTTCTGTCGATAACTTTTATACGAAACTAAAGAAAATGTTCGCTCTGCTGGCCCTTACTGCGACTCTGTCCGTGTCACAGGGATGCTACGTTTTCCCAAAAGGTACCTACGATTAACTGTAGCTCTACGTAAAATAAGGGTAAGGTAAATGTCGTTATTCACCTTCAAATGACCTCCGTTTAGAAACGACTCCTTCTTATTTTCATCAACTTTGAAAGCAAATAAAAACGAGTGAGTTTCGATTAAATTTGATAAACCGTAAAATCGAGTAGCTCGAAATAACGAAAGTTCGAGGGGTTGGAGGTGGAAACTGATTTTGTAGATTAACTTGAAGGAAAAGAAAAAGAGCAATGTTGCGATGACAGACTCAGCTTCCTCCCACGTTTCGACATGAAGCGTTGACGAAGCGTGTAATTCAAAAAGTTTTCGAGCCCGGAACGATTAAAAATGTTTTTGCACCCCCTTTTGATTACAGAGCTCAAGGACCCGTGCAACAAACTGAACTGCTCTCAGGGGTCGCAATGCGTCAGAAGCAGTGACGGAACCGAGGCAAAGTGCGAGTGTCTCGAGAGCTGTCCGAGCCTCGGGGATCACGAGGGATCAGGACCAGTCTGTGGCACCGACGGAATCGATTATGGCACCGTCTGCGACTTGAACAGGTCCGCTTGTATACGTGAGGTCAACGTCAGCGTCGCTTTTCGCGGAAAATGCGGTAAGCCACAGAAGCCTCGTCTTGAGATATTTTTATCTTCAAAATCCATCGAATTCCATTCGATTAAAGAACCATTCCAGTGGGACTGACATGAAAATTGCTGATTTTCATGATTTTTTAATTTTTTAAAATAAAATTCGATAATCAGTCCGATTTTTTTTTTGTTTATTTAAATCACTTATGTTCTACATACACATATTTTTTCTGTTCTAGTTTTATTATTTATATAATGTTTTGACCATCGCAAAAATGATGCCTAAAAAATAGCAAACCAAAAACATTATTAATCGGTATGAAATACTGTAGGGGCGTACGGAGGATTTTTTTTCGATGAAAATTAACAAAATTGTGGCCATTTGAAAATTAAGTGTCAAATTAGGCCTTTTCCAACAGTTTTTCGTTCGAAGAAAATATGAAATTTTCAAATAAAAAAAACGCTTCTGTACTTCGTTAGGGAATGGTGCGAAGAATGATGTGTCAAAATTTGAGACGGATAGCTTGAAAACTCTTCGTTCGAAATCTTCCAGAATCCCTTTTTCTAAGAAAGGTTGTAGCGACCGGAATAATTCGAATTTCGTGACCAAAATTCAACACTGTGTTTATGAAAGTCCATATTTTTGGATCATGCAAAAGAAATGTTTTAATGTTACACTGGAATGGTCCCTTAATACGTTTTCTACTGTATATTCCTATAAATTTGAACTTTTGTTATGTGTTTCGATGAATTACGAGAAAATACCGCTCCGTTAGCAATAACAGCAACGATTCATCGGCGGATCGATATATAGGGAGATTGGAGAAACGTTCGGTGGAATTACTCGTTATCGACGACAATGCCGCGTACGCAATTTTTCCAGGACTGATTCATACGGAAATAAAGACATTTTTCCAGGTTTCAAGGATATGAAATAAGTTAAACTTATTTTATATTCTCCACGAAAATTAATCAACCGAGTAAATGTGTATTCGAAAGGAATTTTCCCCGAAGCAATTTGCTCGCTGATTTCTGAGCAATGGAATTATTTGTTAAATGGAAAGAACGCACGATTGTTGGACGATGGGCCGGTCCAACAATGGCACATAGTGAACATTTCATCCATTGTTATGGAAATTCTCGGAAAAAGCTCACTGACAGGTAAATGGAAATGGTGGTCGATAATATCAGGGTGCAGTTCCACGATTTCACGATAGAGTGAAAAAACTTTCATAAATTCACAAGAACAATTCCAGTTTTTGCGATCATCGCATCGTAATTCAGTATTTGATAATGAAAAAAAAAAACTGTTCAAGCACGTATTTATGGGACCTCCATATCTGTCAATTTTAAATGGCAAAAAACATAATTTATAAACACACCTTACAAAGAACATCACTTGAGTCGAGGAAATGTAAAAATGTCTGAATCTACTAAATTTTCGCGAATTTTTTATTCCAGTTTATTGTCAGGTATAATAATTTACTGTAACGTATTTTTTTATTAAGCGCCACTGTAATTTACCGATGATTCAGAAGGGCCCTGCTTATGCTCCCACGAAATACTGCCCTCCGCGAAAGGAACACCTTAATTGTCCGCCTTCGATTTTGTCGAAACTCATATATGTGAAAGATCATTAAAAACTATTGGAAACTATTGGAAATGTTTTTTTTCGGCGGAAAAACGGTTTTCGGGGACGAAACC
Source organism: Ophion obscuratus (assembly GCA_964007375.1). Taxonomy (NCBI): domain Eukaryota; kingdom Metazoa; phylum Arthropoda; class Insecta; order Hymenoptera; family Ichneumonidae; genus Ophion; species Ophion obscuratus. The sequence goes on from OZ023313.1 coordinate 15,575,366, forward strand.
ACCCCTCAAAGGAAAGCATGTCAAGGGATGATTTTGCAATTTCCCTCACAAGCAATCCACTGACAGGAATGAAATAAAAACCAAAATTCTTGTGATGGAAAACGATAAGTAATCCAGTATAGAAGGATAAAAAAAAATTAAGGGGTGAGACGCCTTTCCTGGAAGGCTGGTTCCCCACTTTAAAACCATTTTTCCACCGATAAAAAAAATACGTGTCAAACAGTTTCCAATGCTTTATCGGATATATGAGTTTCAACAAAATCGAAGGCGGACTCGTTACTTGTTAGAAATGTTCGATCAATATTTTTTTTATCGTTATCATTAAATAAATTCTTGTTTCTCGAATTGAAAGATCAAGAATGTTATTCTCATATAATCATTTGTTTTTTTTTTGCGTTCAGAACTTTGCGATTTCAATAAATGGCAATAATAAAAATACAAATGTCAAAATAAATTGCAATTCGAGATAAATGATCCATTCAGTAATCATGAAAAATTCGCAATACGCACGGCATGGAAGTCTTGAATTGCTTTCGCGTCGTTAATTATCCACGTAAAAAACGGCTTAATTATCCCTCGTTATTCAACCCGCGATAAAACGAATATACGTGAAATCTTGTGTGCTTTGGCAGGTATTTGACGGGCTATCTCATCGGTAGCTTTTTCGTATACCGAGATGCGTCCACCGGACTCACTCGGATTCAAATTAACGAGCACTCGCTATCCGTCAAAGCCGATTCGTGTCAGTTGCCACAATACGGGTTTTTGAAACAGACAAGTCCGCGAAAAAAAGACAAATACGGGATATTGCGTTCCGAATCGAAAAGTTTTTTTTTTCCTATTTGTTGTACGACTCAATATGTGGAAAAAGGAACAACGAACTGAGGTGATAATAATATTGCATAAAATTGCGTGGAAAAATACAATGCATGTTAAAATAAAATATATAAGATCGATGGGAGGTTGGTCGCAAAGAAAATAAATACCTAATTAATTTTATTTAAAACTCTGTAGGTTTCAATGGACTGTAGAATGTAAATATTGTCGAAAGAAATTTTTCAATCGCCATAGCTGAAAAGAGTAATCATTTTGATAGTAGAAAAAAAAATATTCGAAATAATTGCAACAAATAATATCAAAGAAATCGATACATAAGTATCGAAATGACTTAATCGCCAGTGAATGGAGAAAATGATCAGTAAATGGACTGTCGACCGCCAGTAAATGGCCGTGTAGTGTGCATGAATGCTGTGAATCATATAACAATTTATTATTTATTTTTGTTAAATGTTAGATTTGGAGATCACTGTGTTGCATAAAAATTATAATATTGTTACAAAAATGAGTATTATATTCGTTATAACGATTTTGTGGAAAACACACAAAGATTTTTTTGCACCGTGACATTCTCAAAAAAAACTACCAGATTTGACAAAGAAATAGGAAAATCAAATTTTGTAAAAATTTAACAACTCATGAAATGGTATTATGAAAATTTTTAGTAAACGGTACATTGCCATCTCTTAAGGGGAGGGTAGAGGTGCCAGCATGAAAAAGAAACACTTTTTTGCGAATCTTTTTCATTTGTATGGATAGAGTAAATTTATTGAAACCTTTTGTACATTGTTAAGTGTCATTTCAAGAACATTCCGTGAAATTTGTACGCGAAAATATCCACAAACAAGCCGGTGACAAAGCTTTTCCAAGAACGCCTTTGGAAAAACACGATTTGCGGTGTTTACTGTATCTCAGCTAGAAATTATCTGAAATCAAGTACCATTAAAATTTAGTCAAAGTATCATCAAATCCTCCCCCCAACGGTCTTTGATAATTTTTTTTTTTCATTTCTAAGTTTTTGGTGGTCATGTAAAGTGAAAAGTGCTATTATTCACGAAAAATTCCGCCATTTTGGAGGTTTTTTTTTGCAAAATTTTGCAAAAAATTAAATGTTAATTGTATCTTAATTAACAAAAGTGATACTCACCCTCAGAACTGATGAAAACTTTTATTTTCGCTCCTAGAAAACCTACTGTGCCCAGCCGCATCGTAATTAAGTTGCGCGGTGAACAAGTACCACAAACTATAAAAATTCCGTCTGGAGTCAAACTTCGATATTAAATTGAGGAATCGGTTTTAAGGGAGAACACTTCTGCGACAAGCCGAAAAAGGTCGTTTTTCCGATTTTTTTCAGCTACTAGCTTAATTATATGAGATTTGGGAAAAATTTATGTTGTTAAGCATACATTGAACTCATTTTTTATAAATTTTAATTAAAATCAACTAAATATTAATGACGTTATTGAGGTATAATAGTCTCCGTATAAAAAATGTGATCCAATTGCCGGATCGATAACTTAACAATCTTTGGTACGAACGACAAAAATAAAAAAGTTTTATAATCTATGAAGTTCCAGCTGTAGGTAGCTGTTTTTCGAAAAAAAACATCACAAAATGGCGGTTGTTAAACAAAAATCTAATTTTGGCAAAAATTTTATTAAAAATTCACAAAATGGGGGGTGTTAAAAAAAGTGTAATTTTGGCTAGAAAAATACTGAATTAAAAAAAAAAGTTACGTACACGGAAAAAAAGAAACAGCGAAAATCACAGTATAAACCGCATGAAAAACAGGGTGCCATACTTCATTTTACAGTAAAACAGAGTAATGTAAATCCTGTCCTACAAAAATGACGAATTTTCCTGTACACACTGAGATTTTTACAGTTAGACTGGCTTATTTACAGTTCGGTATTGTGAAGACATCAGTATCTTCAGTAAAAATATTCAACTGTAAAATTTACATGAGATCACTGATTTTTATACTGTACGCAAACTGCAAGGGTTACAGTGTACACTGTATTGAGTACAGAGTGATTCATTAAATTGTACAGTGTGGCACGGTAGTTTTACTCTTCTTTCGACAGTTCGTGGCGTAATCTGTGCACTCTGAGATTTTTACAGTTACACTGATTTATTTACAGTTTGGTATTGTGAATAAATCAGTGATTTCAGTAAAAATATTCAACTGTAAAATTTACATGAGATCACTGATTTTTATACTGTGCGCAAACTGCAACGGTTACAGTGTACATTGTATTGAGTACAGAGTGATTCATTAAATTTCACAGTGTGGCACGGTAGTTTTACAATTCTTTCGACAGTTCGTGACGTTATCTGTGCACTCTGAGATTTTTACAGTTACACTGGTTTATTTGCAGTTTGATATTGTGAGTACATCAGTGATTTCAGTAAAAATATTCAAGTGTAAAATTTAAATGCGATCACTGTTTTTTATACTGTCTGCACATGAGGCACGAGGCCAGGACACAAAGGATTGCCAGTTAGTAGTGCGTGGTTGATGGGACGCGGCATCGAAATTTGTGCGACAGAATTCAAGAAATTATAAAGAAAGAGAGAATTAAAAAAAAAGGTACGTTTTTGTCTAATTAGGACTTGTCTCGCGCGTGGGGTGGGGCACGTGACCAGGACATACAGGATTGCCAGTTAGTAGTGCGTGGTCTATAGGATGCGAACGTTGAAATTTGTGCGACATAATTCAAGAAATTATAAAAAAGAGAGAATTATTTACGAAAAGGTACGTTCCTGTGTATGTGACTGATTTTGTAATATTTTCTACACATTTTTCTCAAACTTCTTTTATGGATAAACTTTTTTGTGTGCTCATTCACTTTATTATATTCTTGATATATATATTACATTGCTTACAATATACATTGTAAGCAAAGGTTTCGCCGAATTTTTTTACTTCATTTTTATAATCAAATTTACAGTGTGACGTTGTGAACGGTATTCACTGGTTAGGACTTGTCTCGAGCGTGGCGCGACCAGGACACAAAGGACTGGCAGTTCTTTCAGCGCTTCAATTGGTCTTTCAACGCTATCTGATGTTATTTTTACCCCTAATTTTGTATAATATACGAGTTGTGGCACTATTAAATTTCGGGGTTCATGAAGTTTGAATTACAGGTTAAAACAAGAACGTTTCCCGTGTTCACACTGTAAAAAGCAACGGTTCAAAACTGAAACTATATCTGTTGCTAACCAGTTTCTAGAACAGAGGACTCCACTGTTAAAACACCTACATAAACTCTGTCGATATAACTGGCGCATTCAGTGTACATAATACAGATTAACCAACTGTCAAATTACAAGTTTCGTTACATTTATATTACAGTGTTGAACTGTCAAAATTTACTTTTGACTACACTGTATTTTGGACTGTGTGTTCCAGTAAAAGATACAGTAGAGCGGTTCGAGTCCAAAGAGGACAGTATAGGAGCTGTAATAATTTACTTTGAGCACACTGTATTTTGAGCACTGTGTTTCAGGTAATATCGCTGTGCAATCGCTCGAGTCCAATGCAAACTGTGAAGCCCCTGTATTTTGTACTATTTCTTTTTTTCCGTGTACAACACTCCTGCACTTACGGAAATGTTGATTTTTGTAAACTGAAAATTGGCCAATTATGGCTAGAGTTATTCTGGTCAGGTCGAAAAAACTTTCAACCGCGTTTTCTCAAAACGACTTTTCTCGACCTAGCCGGAATCATAATTCTAGCTATAATTGTCCGATTTTCAATATTAAAGAGCCAACATTTCCATAATTACCGTAGCTATCGTTGTACGTAACCTTTTTTTCAAATTTACTATTTCGTGGTTCTACCTGCTCTTACTAAATCATCTGTAACTTGGTGAAATTTCAGAATTTTAACTTGAACATGTTTCCACCCACTATTGAACATGTTTACATCGCGAATTAAAATTAAAAATTAAAAAAAATCGATTTTCACCCGTCACATTGGATACAAAAAAACAAGTGGTCCCGCCTCAACGACCCCTGATTTTTTTGCTAAATCACAGTGATTCGAGTTTTTATCGACAATTCCCATTCTTTACTTATTTTAAATATAAGTCAGCTTTCGTCCATTGACTGTTCGGTTTACCCTACATACACATATTAGTTGGCCTCGACCGAGGAGAAACCAACGGCAACTTATACTCTAATATATACAACAAACATTGTATGACCCCAGTAGTTCACTCGTGACGTTCAATCTCAATGGTAGTCGAATTGCAAGAACCGTCACGCGATTGCGGAGATGAAAAGCTCCGATAACGTGCGAAAAAAAGGAGTAAAAATGCAATGCAGCTAACGAAGAAGCTAGCACGAATAAAATTGCATTATGCCGCCGAGATAAAAAAAAAGAAAGCTAAAAATCAGTGCAGCATGCCGATTTATCATAGAAATTGACGCCACGACTATTCTGGGCTGTTATTTCAATTTGATTAGGCCTCCTTGTTATATGCCATAGAAAAATAAAGTCTCGAGCCGAGCGCAGGCGATATTATGGTAAATGGTCGCACGTATAGTCCATTAGTTGATTAAAATTTTTATCATCGCACCGTCAGGTATTTTTGCCTATATTATTATGGCACTGTGTGCACGAGGAGAGCGCCCTCTGCATGAAAATCGATACGTAAGATGCCCCACTGTGGTAGCGAAAGCGTTTAATCGTGTACTTTATTGAGACGCTAGGCTATACAGGTATCGATATATTTATGTTCTCTTCCCTATTTGCTAGAATTTAATGCCAACAATTTTGCCGCCTTCTAGGCCAGATAGGCCAGAAGCAAGCCTCAATTCATGGTGCCTTTGCCAGTTTTGTACATTTATAACAAAGGCTCTGAGGCCCAAGACGACTGTACGTCATTTGCTGTTTAGCAACAATTGAGTATCGTCTGTAGTAGAATAATGAAAAATGGTTCGGGTAAGCTGCAATATTTTTCCTAGCTCCAAGCTCCCCAAAAGAGGGCTTAAGGGGTTAGGCCACTCTAGAGGCCGAAAAATAGGCTTTTTGGAATTTTTTTTTCAGAAAAACTACAAAATAAATCTAGATTACAAAAAAGGATATTTATCATACACATCAGTGACTGTGTACAATAATTTTTTTGAAGCGATTCATTCCAAAATGGCGGCTGTGCAGCGTTTATGTCAAAACTGAATTTTTTAAATTGGCCGGAAACATAACTCATACAATTTTCGACCGATTCACTTGAAATGTTGATCATATCTTGAAAAATACATTATCTATGGAAATACGTAGGATTTTTTTATATTGCATAGTTCATTTGTTAGGCGACGATTTTTTAGGCAAATTTTTCACTTTCCAAAAATTTGCCTAAAAAATCGTCAGATAATTGTTAATAACAAGTGAATTATGCAATATAAAAAAAAATCCTACGTACTTCCATAGACAATGTATTTATCAAGATATATTCAATGATTCGATGAATCGGTTGAAAATTGTCTGATTTATGTTTCCGGCCAACTCAAAAAATGCAGTTTTGAAATAAACGCTGCGCATTTTGAAATTAATCGCTTCAAAAAAATGATTGTATACAGTCACTGATATGTATGATAAAGACCCTGTTTTGTAATCTCGATTTATTTTGTAGTTTATCTGAAAAAAAAAAATCCCCAAAAAGCCTGTTTTTTCGGCGTCTAGAGTGGCCTTTGTCCTTAATGGTAACTTTCAATGGAAACGTATATTCAATTTACCGTCCTTGAATTTACAGTGGGTAAAAAAATATTTGTACACGCCGTCTTTTTCAAATTATCGTTCGATAAAAATTAAATGATTCATTAAGTTTCTGTGTTCTATAAGTTATTTTAAATATACACGTTGTCGGTTTAATTTTTTTTTTTTTTTTTTTGGGAAAACGCGAACAATAAAATAAAGCCAAATTAACATCAGTTTCGTGTGAGATGTACAAATACTTTTTTTACCCAATGTATGTATTTTTAAAAACAAGAAGCTCAGCCTCATGCTCTTTTTCCTTTTTCACTGCAAAAATAATATGTTCAATTCTGAAAAAGTATTTTAATAGTCATCACAATAACAGACCTTTAAAATTGAAATTCTGAAAGTAATTGGCTAATAACTTTATTCAGTTAACATTTTTCTCGATTTTCGTCTTGCTTGAAAAGAAACGTTATTTGTGCAGTAGAAAAAAATACGTTGAGACAATGAGCAAAGAATTTTCCAATTGATGGCGTGTTCCCATGTCCTGCAGAGTTATCTGGTAATGTGCAAATGTAGAACGATAATTTTCGAAATTAATATCACCACATGAATCATTCGAAAAATGTGTTTTCCTGTGAATGTTGCACCGTTGACATCAATAAGCCAAACAATAATATATTTAGCAGTTGCGTTAGGGACATCACGATGAAGAGCCGAAAAAGGTCGTTTTTTCCGGTTTTCTTTGTCCGGTGGATTATTTATTGGCGATTTGAAAAAAAGGGATGTTATTGAGCATACATTGAACTTATAAGGTGTAAATTTTGATTTAAAAAAAAATTAAAAATTAACCACGTTATTGAGGTGTAATAGAGCCTCTGTATGAAAAATGTGGTCCAATGGCTGGATCGATAACTTGACAATGATTGGTCTGGAAAGTAAAAATGGTAAAAATGGAAAGTAAAAAAGTAAAAAAGTTTTATAACATATATAAAGGTTCTCCTTTAAGGTAGCCATTCATAAAATAAAAAATTACAAAATGGCGGGTGTTCAAAAAAGGAGTGCAGTTTTAGTGAAATTTTTATTTATATTCGTCGGCTTGAAATTACTAAGTTTCCAAAAAAAAGCTACGTACAACGATAGCTACTGCAATTACGAAAATATTGGTTTTGTTAACATAAAAATCGGACAATTATAGCTGCGTTATGGCTCCAGCCTGAACATTTTTTCTCATATTCTCAAATATGCATACTTTGATAAAATGCAAAAAAATCGATCTTCCAACCCGACACCGTGGTGTCCCTTAAGGAATCATCACAGTGTGACCGCCCGAAAAATAGCCGATTGTCACGATCTTTTAGGTGGATAATATAAGCTAATCGGTCTATTTTTTTACAAATCAAAGCACCGATGAAGAATACAAAATTATTTTTTAACAATTTCTTCATTTATTATTTAACATTTTTTTTATTTGCGGAAAATTGCGTAAAAAAATGGTGTCCCATGGTGGCCAGGATGGCGGACACAAATTAAATCAGAAACGAACGTTTCAAAATGATTATTTATCTGTAGGAAAGCCGCTATATCCCTATGGAGGTTTTTTTTTTAAAGAAAATTTGAAAAAATGGCAGCGATTTGCACAAAGAGTATCAAATTTAACCTTTTTTCGACAGTTTTTCGTAAAAAAATATGAAGATCAAAAAAGAAGCTTCCATAGCAACATGAGGAATGACCTGAAGAATGTCTGTTTACATTTGCAACGGATAGCTTGAAAACTCTTCCTTCGAGAGTGGCCACCGTTTCGAAAAACACCATTCCGAGAAAACCACGTTCAAAATTCTAAGAAAAGTTTACCATTTTCCAAGAAAGGCTGTGGGGACTGAAATAATTCGGATATCGATCTAAAAATTGTACAGATAACCGTGTATACTATCGGATAATGCAAAAAAATCGATTTTCAAAAATGTTACACTCTGGTGATTCCTTGGGCAGGAAACGTTAAGAATGTTATCCTTCTGGCAGCACGTATCGAAAATTAACCGATCGAATTTGTTTTTATGAACGTTCAATATCACTAGCTTCCCTGCCATACTTTAAACCAAAAATAATAACGACACCAATCGACAAAGCATGATTTCGTTGAGAGGAACGAAAAATATTATGCATTTTTCCGGAGGCGCATGGAAAAATGCAGGAATCTCGTTTCGTTGTGGAATCCAGTTTAAAGCCGTGGACGGAACAACGGAGGGACGATAACACGTCGAAATCGGCGATAGCGTGTCCCACGCTCCTCCCTTCGTTCGCATATAGGCGGACAATGATAAATTAGCGGTACGAATAGCGTGGCTTGGTCTGAGGGAACAGGGGTATTAGATAGAGGGTACCAGAGAGTTAGTGCAGCATGGTGTAGTAGTACTTTCGTATTAGTCGTGGACCCAGACGTAGACCACCAACACGCTCGTGTATACCGGAGCACAGGTTCGCCCAGACTTGTATTATACATTCAATACCCGTATATATACGTATATAGAGGTACAGCGTGAATAAGTGGAGTTTCGTTGGTGCTCGGAGATGTTAGAACACGATCGGAACTATAATTAAATGAAAATATAGGTATATCGCGGGCACTAAGATCGATTCGCTAATTATACAGGGATTCGTTTGGCGACCGTACCACAAGCACCTGACCGGTGTCTGACTACAGGCTGCCTCATACTACTTAAGCCTGGATCGACTTTTCGGGCCTCCGGTGGCTCTCCCTTTCCTACCGAAACGACATTTTCACGATATCTCGGTATTTTGAGTTTGGGGTTTCCTCATTGCCTTCTCTTGGTAGAAAAGAAATACCAGCCTGATCTTTGAGCTTAAACATGCTTGTGCTTTCAATTGATCTCTATTTGATCAGCTCATCGCGGATCAAGCCACAGCGACGCTGGAAAAAAATGACATTAGATTTGTCAATCGGACTTCCGGTAGTTCTAATTTTTGCCTCGAGGCGGGAGCCTGAATTGGAAGGTCCAAAAAAGCGGTTTATCGGGAATTTTTCTAGAATGGAAATAAAAAAACATGTGAAAATGGAAATGAAACAACAAATGGCTGCAGATTTATCAGCCTATTCCATGTGCGTCTTGCCACTGCAGTCCCCAATCGACGGAAAAGATGCAGCTCGTAATTCTTGACTGAAAGAAATAAACCAATATTTTCAATGGTCATATATTTTTCTTCTGATTTTCTTCGTGATTTTCGGGAATATTTTGGAAGAAAAGTACTCAATTAAATGTTTCGGAAAATTAAGAATATATTTGGCTATATTTGACCTATATTACATCATTTTTTCATGGAAAAATATTGAGATCCAAGTGACTTATGTGCTGCCTTCGGAGGCGCCAAAGAAAAGTTCTTCCACTGCTGACATGATTCCGGCCGATTGAGTAGCTGAAACCGAAAAAGGAAAAAATGTCGTTAAACTGGAAGGTATTTCCTGTACAATGACGTAGGATTTTCGAAAAATATCAAAATCTAACAAAATGGCGTAGTTATGAGAAAAAAGTCTGTTTTCTTGCCTATAAAATGGTCGTTTTTTTAAATGCCAAATCGTCAATTTTCATCCAATCAAAAATATCCTACTTCATTGTAGAGTAAATATATTCAAGAGTACTCACCTCAAATTTCAAGTCAATCGGATAATTGCTCTTTGAGTTACAATGTCAGCAAATTTGAAAAATCTCATTTCGAGAAAAACGCGTTCAAAGATTTAACTGTCTATTTTTGCAAGACATTCTTGAAAGTATAAACTGTCGAAAAAAATCGATTTTTTAAAAGTGTCACGCTGGTATAGCCCCTTAAAAACAAGTTAAAAAAATCGTGAAATTATAACTTTTCTCAGGTTTGAAAAAAAATGTGTTTTAAAAAAACACTTTAACGTCCTATGAAAATTATTTAAAAACACTTTTTCAACGACTCTTTTAATTCACTTTGAGGAGATTTTCATACTGAAGAAAAAATACTTTGGTTTGATTCAATAGGTCGTTTAGTTTTTTTGCTATCGCGCCCGAGGATTTCGAAAAACCGCGAAAATGAAAACTGGAGAAAACACCCTTCAATGTTTTCCGTAAGAGGAAACATCAATATCAACAACCATTCCTGTTTTTGCTTTTGGCCTTGCATCTTCGAAAATATTTACAATTGGCCTCTGCAACTTTGTAATTATATTCTTCGATAGTTTATCTATTGATTTAAGCAATAAAAAAACGATTTTTCGGACCTTCTAATTCAGGCTCCCGCCTTACCATAGCAAAATCAGTATTTTTCAATGAGTGCCATCTACTCTAAAGTTTTCCAGCTCTATCTTAAAAATACCCATCAATTTGATTGAAGCTCTCGAAGATTCCCCGGAGCAGTTTTTATACTAAATAAATACGTGAAATGCAAGATCTGTTTTGGTATGACTCGTGCCTACTGCGACGCGGGCTTGTACCAACTCCATGGCAAACTCATTTGACGAAGCGTTTCAGCAAGCAAACATATCGTATTTTGATTAATCTTGATGTCTATACCGAACCACCGCAAGCCTGCCTCAGATTGACGCATTTATAGTTACACCGACTGCAACAATAGCCCAGATCCATGTCCATAAATGACACCCACTCTGTAAACAATGAACGACGAGGCTAGGCGAGCGAAACAGATTACCAGAGACATCAAAACGTCACAGCGGCCTTGGACGACTCGAGCGAGGAAGGTAGAACGATGCGGATAGTTGGTAGAAGCCCTCTGGCTACGAATATTATGAAAGTTCCGTGCTACGGATGAGAAACAGACCTCGGAATGGGGAATAACTACACACGCAAGTCCCTACTCCGCTTTGCCGTATAGGCCGCTCTAGGATTCAACGTCTGATTCTCGGAGTGCATCTTTCTCTGACGCCGGAAGTGGGATGCAAGAAGCCCAGCTACCTCATCATCGTTGCTCCACGTCTGAATCACCGCAGTCCTCGTCTTCGTTCCCGCTAGGTCTCTCTCTCTCTCTTTCTCTTCGAGCCAACGTTCATTCGTTTGAACAGGCTCTGATGGCGCCTTCGCAAACGGACGGCAGGAGCAGGAGGAGGCGCACTTCGTCTGCGAACGCAGTACAAGCTCGTGAGGTGTTTAATCAACCGAGCAGTAAAGACAAATGTTTGATCAGAGACAGGCGACGTTGGATGGGATAGAAGGTTGGTATCTGGTGAAGGGAGAGAGCCGTTTATTTAGGATTAGGCAAGTCCTGGGTACGAGAGAGAAAGAGGAGGTTGGAGAAAGAGGGACGAAGAGGATGAGCACAAGCATCACCGTGGCCATAATCGTAATTTTAAATGACGATCGAAAATAATCGATTGACTGATTATGCCAAATTGTAACAATTCAAACAGCTCATTTTTGGGATTTTTAAGGCCCTTTTTCGTATGAAAAAGTGATTCGCTGATAAAATTAATTACACATCCATTTAGTATGAATATCAAGCTGTTAGAAGAAATATATATTTTTGTTCGATGTACAAAATGGCCGACTACTAATATTTTCTTTTCTTATCTTTTTTTTAAGCGCTCCGCGGCATGACATTTACCATCCACAATGTTTTACCTAGAACAAAAAAAAAAAAAATTCTCGTCAATCTACATTAGAATATCTAGAGAAATACGTACGAAATTTAAAAAAAATATTGTTTTATTCAAAAGTTATAGGTTATAGAAGTTATAGAACTTAAAAAATGAATCGTCAGTGAAAAATTTCGTCATAACTGCTCGTAAACTGCTCATAAAATGGAACGTTTTCGATTAATCAGAAATTCCGTACGTACTTCTCTGCGAAATGCAATTAGGAACATCACTTTTAAATTTGAAGTAAATCGAGTGAAAATTGTTGAAGTTATTTGTCACGCCAATTGGAAAAAAAGCTGTTTCGAGAAGTTTCGAGTAGTCGGCCATTTTGTACATCGAAGAAAAATTCTAACAGCTCGATATTTATACTAAATAGATGTGTAATTAATTTTATGAGTGAATCACTTTTTCATACGAAAAGAAATTGTTTAATTCGCACATGATTTTATACCCGTTACTGTGGCCTAAGGTCTTAAATAGAAAATCGTGATGATAAATTTCTACATAAGTTGGGTATTTGAAGAAGTATCATCTGAAGAACACTCTGTGATTTTTTGTGGACACTTTTTAAATTCTAATCGATTTACTGCCGATGTCCAGGAAGCACCTCTCGAAAACGTCTTTTGCTGTGAGCAAAAGACCCTCCATTGTGAACCAGGTTATCTAAAATAAAAAAAATAAAACAGATTTCGTTGGTAGGTCAGTTTATCCTATGATTAATCGAAGGAATTTCCGAAATCTCAAATTAAAACACAACGACGTGAGTTCAAAAGTCTTGATATTTGCTAACAAAAATTGACATTTCCGTACATCAAATCGAAAGGATCTATCGGAAAAAAATCTTAGAAAAAGCCCAAAAAGTTTCAGGAAGATCGATGCAGTATTTTTTCAGATATTTTTCTCAACGACTTTGATAACGTACGTACGTCGAGAAAGAAGGGTTCTAAATTTCGAACGACGCTCCGAGCGTTCCGACGGGCGTCAACATAACAGCCTATAAATCTGTCAATTTTGATCGGATCACCTTGAAATTTTCAGGGGACACTTACAACACGATATGCTGTCACAGGGTGTCCTGCTATGAATGGATAATCCTGCAACTCTCGATAGGTCAGATCACGTCCTACTATATGCTGGAATTTCAGTTTAGTAAAAGTCCCACGATTTTCGAGATAAAAATCATCTGCTTTTGCTTTTTCGTATGCCATTTCTAAAAATGGTAACTTTTTTATCCGCTTTTTCCTAAATAGAGGAAGCCGGGGCAAGATAATAACACTAAAATCATGTTCGAATAAAACAATACATATATGAGTCAGTCAACTATAAGTATTTTTTAAGGCCGTAGGACTAAGCTGAAATTTCAGCATATAGTAGGACATGATCTGACCTATCGACAGTTGCAGGATTATCCATTCATAACAGGACACCCTGTATACAGATTTTGAAAAAAAAGTGATTTTTTGACTTTACAACTAGACCCCTTAAACGTGTCGGTCCAGAATATGCCATCTCGTGCTTCCAACCTCGTGCTTCAAAGAGAAATGCGACATCAAATGTTCTTTACAATTGACTGTATCCTCAATCAAAACTATGAACAGACGTTTGCCAATTGAATTTCGACGATGCATTGAAAACAAAAAACAATGTAGTAGGTTTAATTTTCACTGGAAGTTTTTACGAGCCCCTATTCGGCCATCACTTCAGTCACTACAGTACCTTAACCTCGCGCTCTCCAACTACTTTAATCTTGTAGCAGCCATCGTCGTAAAGCAGGCTATTGATCGTTCACCGTTGTCCTAATAAAGTCCACGCTACAAGGGAGTCATAGAATTCACATTAACAGACGACCAGGCAGTTTGCCGTTGGACTTTTTCATCATGAATTCACGACCAAAATGACGACTTTTTTTTTCAAGAAAGCGTTCTTGCCATTTCGCATCAAACGGCTTGCCTCTTTTTCGCACCGTCTTGGGAATTTCAATAGCAGAGTCTTTTTTTCGCTGTCGTATATGGCTACCACAATTCCTTCGTGAAAACACAGAAGCGGTCGTGTATCTTCTCATCTCTTTTTTTTTCATTTTTCTCTTCAAATCTACTGCCATTGCACTTGGAGCAATAAAATATGAAATTTGAGGTAGGAGACAATTTCGCTTCGGTCACCATGAAACGCGTTCAGTTATTGCAGATATTTGCCAGCATCAGAAAAGAACTTGAATTAGTTCTTTAGTTCTTTAAGGGCTCTGTCTACTTTGGATGCATAAAAAATGCTACTTTTTGTTAAGAATACTGTTATGTTTATTGATATAAAACTTGTCAGGCTTAACAAAAACATTCGTAACTTGAAAGAAAGAAATTTCTTGATTTTAACCACTTTTTTAGTGTGAAAATGCCAGGTAAACTGGAGTCCTCAAAAAGTACGTAGGTGTGTGCTGTTGAGAAAATCTGGACAACGGCCCATCTGAAACAAAAAAATTGAATGGTTTTAGGTTTAGTGTGACAGTGGCTATATCCCTTACCTCTAATATTCATTTATATGCAAAAATTACAAAATAGTGGACAAAAGAAAATTAAAAACATTTTTTTTGCATGTTTTTTGCCAAAAAATATAGTCAAAATTAAAATTTTGCAATAATTCTGGTACGGGATATAGCGATAAGTGTACAGAATGTGTGGTTAAAATTTCATAAGGATCAGTTCAGTAGTTTCAGAGATTTTTTCAACAAGCGGTCCGAAAACGTTGTTTCGAGAAATAAACGTGTTTAAAGTTTTAATTTATAAAAGATATAAAGACAGCTTTTTCGAAAGTTTAAATTAGACAGAGCCCTTAACATTCACTTATTCAAGTTCTTTGACTTGAATAAGTTCTATCTTTCAGAGTTCAGAATTAAATCTGTGTGTCCCTCTTGTTTATTTATTTTCTCTGCCACCCGAAATAACTCGGTAATTATCGACGTCACAAAAAAATGTTTCAGACAAAAAAGATCAAATGCGACCATTTTTTTTATTTCCCTGGAGACGCTGACACATAGTAAGGGCCACCTCCACTTATTTAAATGTAATGGTACATTTTTTTCAACCATCTTGTGGAGCACCTCAAGCCGCATAAAAACATTAAGGGGTCAAAGTTGTTCAAGGTCATTCAAAGTCAGTATCGATTATACAAATCTAAATATCTCGGATCACTGCCAAATATTTGGTAGCAATCCGAGATATTTAAATTTTTATTGCATTTTAATAAGTGACCTTGAATGACCGTGAACGGCTTTGACCCCCTAATGTTTTTATGCGGCTTGAGGTGCTCCACAAGATGGTTGAAAAAAATTGTACCATTCCATTTTAAAATGTGGAGGTGACCTTCACTGTGCTTCAGCACCTCCACCGAAATAAAAAAAAAATTGGTCGCATTTCATGGCCCCCTTCACACCGTACAACGTTTGTCTGGAACATTTTTTTGTGACGTCGATAATTACCGAGTGATTTCGGGTGGCAGAGATAAGGGAGACACCCTGTATACAAATTACGCTTATGGCAAGAGTCCGCTGTCCAGTTCCGGAATAGAAAAGTTCAGTCACATCTTTTCATGCTTGACTTCCATCGAAATTTATTAACGATACCTACGTTTATTAAAGACCAATGAAAATTTCGAAAAATGATCTTTCTTCTCGATATCTGCTTCTCTCTCGCGCTGTCTATCGCACTCTGTTTCTAATCTTGTCAGTGGCGCCAACAAAATAACTGACCTGATCCAAATTTCACGCTGCGTTCCCTCCATACAACAAATGCTAACCATACAATTTGAAAGAACAAAAGAGCAATGGTAGATTTCAATACAGAATTCTCACCGGTATGATCCAAAATTCAGACAAGGTATTTTATTTGCTTAACGGGTTATGTCTGAGGTTCATTTTTTAAGTTTTTGTTTAGAATATCGTAATGATAAATTTCTACAAAAATGAGGTATTTAGAAAAGTATAACCTGAAAAACGCTCTGTAATTTTTTGCGTAATTGTTTAAAATTATATTGTCTTCAATTGCATTGCCCTTCTGAACTAGGTTATCTAATATAAAAACGCAAAACAAATTTCGTTTGTAAATTAGTTTATCTTATATTTAATCGAAGGAATTTCCGAAATATCAAATTTAAAAAAAAGTGGCGCGTGTTCAAAGTGAAGGTCTTGATTTTTGCGAAAGAAGAGCATTTTTCGTTCATCAAATCGATAGTATAATAATAATAAGATAAAAAACATCCTCAGATCAAGTACTATATTTTTACGTTTAGAAAAAGCCCTCAACATTTTGGAAAGATCGATGCAGTAGTTTTCGAGTTACTTTGCTCACCGACTTTGAAAATGTACTTTCGAGAAAAAAGTATTTAAAGTTTCGAACGATGCTCCGAACGTTCCAATGGGCGTCAACCTAACACCCTATAAATCTGTCAATTTCAAACTGATCGCCTTGAAACTTTTGGAGGACATTCGTAAGATGTCAAAATACTTTTGTATTGAAAAAACACTGTTGACTGTCAAAATACATTGCTATTAAAAAAAAAGTGATTTTTCGACTTTTACAACCAGGCATAACCCCTTAAGCACAGCATAATTTTTCGATCATTATTTCACAAAATGCTTTTGCCATCAATTTTGAGTGATACCAACCTCGTTCCACCGTTGCATTTGTGTTTTTCTCTTTATTCCATTATTTTTCGTACATCCATCGAGCGTGCATGCCAATATTCCGATCGTTGTTTTTTTGCTGGATAACAAAGAAACGCGCATTTTTGTTCCTCCATTATTTTTTCGCTCGTCTTCTCGCACATCTTACACTCCCATTCGTCAAAGCACTACTCCCAATCCTAAGTGAGATTGTGTGGCGAGAAAAATGGGCTCGCGCATACTATGAACGAGAGCCAAACCTGCCGACGTTGAGGTCTTGCTTCACGCTCGAGTATTTTAAAATAAGGGTCGGAGGCATGTAAAAAAAATATGAATATAAAGGGTGTTTCAAAGTTACCTGACATTTTTATTTATTGATAAAACGTATTATTCATTTGAAAATTACGAATACATCTTCACTATAATATAAGGTAATATAATAAAAAAAGGAGGTTATGCGTGGAACACAATACCCGATAAATGGCACAAACGGCATGGACTTGGACGGCATATTCTTTCAACAAGATGGGGCAGCCTGCCACACTGCTGGCGGAACAATGCAGTTATTGCAGACAAAGTTTCATGGTCGTGTGGTCTCGCGCCGCGGCGATGTGAGTTGGCCACCAAGATCTTACGATTTGACGCCGTTGGACTTCTTTCTTTGGGGTTTTTTTGAAAGCAAAAGTGTATGCCAATAATCTACAGACCATTCCGAAGCTCAGGGAAGCAATTGGACGCACCATTAAGGGGTCTTCTTACCTTACACGCTAAACAAAAGACTATTTTCATGCATTTTTTGATAGGTTTATATTATAGATATTGATATAAAAGTTGTTACACTTCATAAATACAATTTCAAAATACATTTCAAAAAAATTCATTTCTAAGTCACTATTCATAGACGAAAATGGTAGTTAAAAAAATGTCCTAAAAAATTGTAGGTCTGCGCTGTTGATGAAATCTCGGAGATCGATCATCTGAAGCAAAAAAATCAAACGGTTTTAGATTCAGTGCGTTAATGGCTATAGCGCATATCATACGATTTTTGATATATACAAAAATAACAAATTGGAGATTTTTCGAAAAAAACAAACAAATCGTGTTTTTTCACCGTTTTTGGCAAAAAAAATAGTAAATATCAAAATTTAAAAAAATCCTTGATACGTGCTATAGTTATACTTGTAAAGATCATGTGGTTAAAATTTCATAAGAATCGGTTCAGTTGTTTCGAAGATTTTATCAACAAGCCGTCGAAAAACATTTTTTCGAGAAAAACGCGTTTAAAGTTTTTTTGGGTTAAAATACATACATATTTTTAAATGTACAACTTTTATATCAATATCTATAATATAAAACTATCAAAAAAATTCGTGAAAATAGCCTTTTTAGTGTTTAAAGTGAGAAGACCCCTTAATGAAATTAGTCCGCAATTATGCCAAAATGTTATTGACAATTTCGTCAAAAGAGTTTGCAAATAGGGACGAGGCGGCCATTTATCGGATATTGTGTTCCACACATAACGTCCATGTTGGTATCTTATATTAAAATACGAATATTTGTACTTTTCAAATAATACGTTTTATTAATAAATTAAACAGTCAGGTGATTTTGAAGTAACCTTTACTATTGGCAATGGAACCTTTCTCGCTCTTTTTTGCCCTCAAGCCAATGTAGAGATTTAGAGTTACCTCGTTTGCTTGGGCATTTTCCGCAGACACGATTGACATTACGAGTATGTTTAAAACGCGGTACCTGACACCAAACAATTTTCCAATGCACGCTATTGCGTGTTTTAGCTCGAATTAAAACTGCGTCTGAAAAAAATAGTTTATAATTTTCACCCCTCGTCGGGAGGAACAATGTCAATAATATTCGTAGGCCGAGTACTTTCGCGAGACTTTGCGCTTAAAAGTACGAGTTATATTTCAGTATAGGAGAAGCGCAAAATAAAATTGCCCGGCGGCGGGTGGGGGTAAAAATGTCGAATGACCAAATATAGAACGACAAAGATTTCGAAACGACAGAATTATGAACTCTCAAAATAACGAAGGTTAAATCATTCGAAATTTTATCTTTCGACTAATAAAAAAATTGAATGACTATAAATCGAACCATTATTTATTGGAGAGGTAATTTATTCGAAAACGAATATTCAGATTGTCTGCAATTCGGAAAATTAAAATACAGAATCGAAAAATGTAGAACACCCATATCTCCGAAACAGAAAATAGCGAGTGCCTTATATGCGTAATACCGTCTATGGCGAAAAGCAATATATCGAAACGCAAAATGTCGATGGCCCGAAATGTCGAACGCCGAAAGGTCGAACGGCCAAAATGGCGAACGTGGTGGGGCCCGTCACGTGGGATGACTGTCTTACGATATTTTAGCCTACAGACCGCCAGCGCCATCTCGCAGCTGCACTCTGAGGCGCAAGTGACGTATTGCTCGATTCGCCATTCGGGCCGTTCTACATTTTGACCCTCCGCGATTTCAACCACTCGACTTTTCGGCCGTTCGCTTTAATGATTTTCTGCATTGTGAACCATCGCAATTTTTTTAATTCGGAGAATTGTCGTCTCGAATTATTTGGTGTTATGCATACAGGCGCATCGATTTTATGTTTTTCGATATTTTATTGAATCTGATTTTTGTTTTTCGCTACATATCAACTTCCGAGATGTTCATATTCGTAATTGTTATTTTCGACTTCACAGACTCTAGTAAGATTGATCTATCTATATTCGAACATTCGTCATTTTCGAATTCGACATTTTGGCCCATCTAAATATCGATCGTTCGACATTTGTCCCTCCACCCCCGGCGGCTTTTAACGGAAGAGCGCTCTCCAAGAATACATGGCATTGCATCCTTCCCTTTCTCGTAAGTTACCGAGGGAAATATTAAATCGTCTTTTCCGAACCCCTTCTGACTGAAACTCATCGAAAATGTACAGCATACATTTGTGTATGCAATACTAAGTTCACGGGAGTTCAAGTATTTCGGGGGCATAACTTTTAAACGAGAGATAGTTTCAAGTATTCCCAGTGGCCAAGGTTCGGAAACACGGGAAAGATTATGCGAAATCCTCTCCTCTGGCACACGATGTAATAATTGTACAAAATTTAGGAAGAAACTTCCTCTTATCCCACGATTCAAGTTTCTCTCCACCCTATCGTTATTTTTCTTGTAAAGACAGTGAAGCCGACGAAATTAACTTTCTTTCATATTTAACACGTTAAAATTAAAGCCAGATTTGCTCTGCTCTTTGGCGACTTAACATTCGGAGTTCACGTCCACTTTAAAGTATGTCCATTGAGATGGAGTTTTAAAAAATCCAAATTACGCTTATGGCAAACAACGGTTGTCATAAGCATTTGTACAAAGGCGTAAAAAGTTTTAATTAATTAATTGAATTGATGGATAAAGAATTTTTATTCGTAAAGACTCCAGTTTGGTTTGAAGGCAATGCAGCATTGTCCTGGGCTCAAAATACCCTAGCTCCGGGAGTAAAATATTCGATTATGCTTAGGGCGGAATTTCTTATGAGACGTGTATTTTTTTTATATCATGTGTCACTATAATTTCACGACTAAGGGAGGACACCACTGCGACGGGCCGAAAAAATTATTTATTTAGTATTTGGAAAAAAAGTATGTTATTAAGCATACGATGAACTTATGTCGTATAAATTTTTATTTAAAATAATTAAATATTAACGTTGTTAAAGAGCCTCTGTGTAGAAAATGTGGTCCAACGGCTGGATCGATGACTCAACAATGGTTGGTCTCAAGAATAAAAATAAAACAACTTTTATAACCCATATAAATGTAGTTCTCCTTGTACGTAACCATTTTTTCGAAAAAAAAAAAAAATCATCAAATGCCTGGTGTTCACCGAGAAAAGTGTAATTTTGGCGAGACATTTACTTCTATTCGGGGGCTTAAAAAATACAAAATTTAAAAAAAAGCAGTTACGTGTAACAATAACTAAAGCAATAACGAAAGTTTTGGTTTTTTTTTAAATTGAAAATCGAACAATTACAGCGAGATTCCGGCCAGGTCGAGATAATCGCGAAACTTTTAGTATAGGTAAATCGTTGCGCTAGCTGCTCTCACTAAATCGTCTGTAACATAGTCAACTTTCAATATATCATCTCGAACATTTTTTCACATTTTCATGAATATGTATACTTTGAGAAAATGCAAAAAAAATCATCTTTTCACCCGTCACAGTGATGCCTCAAAGCTACACATTTTTAGGAAGTTCGACATTTCTTCAAAATAACAAGACCTTCAAAACGCTCAAAGAAAACACCAAACAATATTGACAAATATACACTGTAGCAGGGGTACTTTCAAATTTCATAATATGAAATGTCATCACCTTAATTTGTGTTTTGTAAAACTCGCTCGATCAATTTTCAAGGAAACGCTGTATTGCGAGTTACAAATAACACGATTCTAGCCAATTGTTCGTGTTATTCATTTTAGAAGCTCGTAGAGTATGAATTGTTCATATATTACTGTAACATATATATTTTTATTTGCAATATTGCAATTCACCCTCTCCCCCAGAAGCAATACACCAGAGTGACTGTAGAAACGCATAGATAGAGTGATAGAGAGAGGGAGAAAGAGGGAGAGAGAGAGAGAGAGAGAGAGAGAGAGAGAGAGAGAGAGAGAGAGAGAGATGAGAGAGAGAAGGTAGATTGAACGGATGTAGGTTAGTGCAAGCATACTTTACCCGGAAACACCCGAGCTCCTGTTGACATCAAACCAGTCACTCCTGTAACCGGTTACGTTCCTTATCCGTCTATATATGCTACATCTAGCATACATGCACTCATCTATGCTCCTGTAGACACACAGATGGCAAACAGGAAGCTAACTCTGTCTTCTACACGTTCCGTTCTCTCTCTCTCTCTCTCTCTCTCTCTCTCTCTCTTCCTTTTACCCATGCTCCCCCTTTGCATGTATACCTCAGAATACCTTTCCAATCTGTATTTTCCAAGATTGGTGACGTGTCTTGCCGAAACGGAAGTAGAAATCTCTCCTTGAGAAACAACCGGATGCATTACTCTCTTGATTCGAATTTTGTGCTGTCTGGTGACTCTCACGTGTTCTCGCCGCTTCATCCCCAAGCAAAACGTCTTTCCGGAATTTCTCAGAGCTTGGCAAACACTCGCACGTAATCGTACATCGTGACGAAATTGCTTTTCCCGTTAGAACAGCCAGTTGAATGAGTATCCCCGAGGGCTTCAAACAGCCTTAAAAATGTTCCCCGAACCCGGAAAAATTAACATTTCATTCGATCGGTCGAATCAAAATCGCAGGTTCTGTATTCTGCATATCAATCGATATTTATTTGAATTTTGTTCGAATAAAAATCGCAGGTTCTGTTTCTGCATATCAATCGATATATATTTGAATTTTGTTTTTTGGGTTCTTCTTTTTTGTTCGATTTACGCGTGACAGATGGACGATAAATGGAGAATGATGACAATCGCTTTTAGAAAGTTCGTAGGTACATATACGTTTGGGTATGTGCATGCCCGATATTCAGCCACATCATGGCTGTTGTACGCTTTCGGTGATGTTTCACAACCGTTTTTGCACCCAGACTTTTTTTCGAAGCCTGCTCACTTGCAGATGGCTCTTATCAGCGATACTGTGGGCAATGATAGAGGAAAAAGTTTCACGTTAGGGTAATGTCGTGCGAAACTATTGCACGAGTAAACGGCTGTTGCTTTCATTCGCCTCTTCTCGAGCTTCTGCCGTCAGTTGTAACATTTTACTTTTATTGCCGACAATTATTATACCGCGGGCGATGGAATTTACATGACGTTCACGTATAACGTTTATAGCATTATTTTATTCTAACATTTCTTGTACTTATCTTCTACACATAAACGCCGCGCTATCGTTAGTTTCCCTCGTTGGCTCTTTTTACGCTCCGAGACCCGGTCGCGGCATCTCTGGTTACCAGCTTCTTAGTGCGGACATTGGAGCTTTCGGGTGATCAAGCCAACTCCACTCCTCGTTATGTATAATCAGAGATATGCAATGTCCAGGAGTCTGGGGGCTCTTGAAGCACAGGCGCCCTCGGGATACGGTCCGAATTTTGGAAGACGTCCTCGCAGGTGAGCGGTCCCGGAGCAAAGAGGATCGTTCCCTTTTTCCCACACGCCAAGTGAAACGACGTAAAGGGGTGCGGGGCAAGACTGAGGTTTCCCCCCTTCCATCACGCAGACGGATCTCGGTCGCGGCGGCTTATTATACGATTACATTTGGCATGTTACACAGTTTGCCATTTTTTGGCTCCTTTCTGCAGAAGACTGTTTGCATCTCAAGCAGTGAGAAGCAGTTGGAAGAAAGCCATTACGACATTGTTTCGTTTCTTTTTTTTTTTGGAGAGGCTTCATGTTTCTTCGAACATTCCCTAGCGGTTACTGTATTCGAATTGCAAAGTTGCATTTTAACAGAAAATGTGGTGTTTCCGACATCATTTCTAATCATTGAAAAGTAGATTTGATGACACTTCGGGGTGTCATCATATCTCCTATGAACTGTAAAGAGGAGATCTACAGACTGTACTGTAAACATAAAACCAGTTTCACATACTCAGTGCTGTTCACAAAAAGTGAATAGCGCTGAGTATCAATACTTGAATGAACGGTTGGATTTTCTATACGGGGAACTGACTAACAAGAAACATCACTTTGGTGTCCTCCTCCGATTTTGTTCAAACTTTCTTAGGTGGAAGGATATCAAAAACTAAGAGACACGTATTTTTTTATCGGCGGAAAAAAGGTTTTCAGGGGGTGAAACGCACCCTCAAAAATGGGGATGTTTTTCGTTTTTCGTCGATACCGTTTTAACGGTACGAGATATTAAAAAAAAACTCAAATTCCAACAATGTTTATTTTTTTGTGTACTGTACATTGGAGATGAGAACGATAACGTTATCGACGAAAAACGATAACCACCCTTATTTTCGAGGGCGCGTTTCACCCCTTAGAGCCGTTTTTCCGCCCATAAAAAAAATACGTGTCTCTTAGTTTTTGATACTCTTCCAAATAAAAAAGTTTCAACAACATCGGAGGGGGACACCAAAGGGATGTTCCTTGTAAGCTCATATTATATTCAAGTCTCGCGGGCTAAACATAAGACCAAAAATTTCAGCGTTCTGCAAAGAATAAGGGCGTAGGACTACTCGTTTCCCATTTTTGTATAAATTGACATCAAATCTTCTCTCCCGCATAAACGTAGGCATTGCAGAGGGCGCCGATGATAAATGATGCGGTACATAAATTTTGCCACCCTATACACATATTCAAATGTCTCTAAAGTGCCCCGAAGTTCCGGTATGAGATTGGCGCACGGTTTCTCCAGGGCTAGTTAACATTGAGGACGTACGAAGGTGGATTGAAGATGTTCTGAAGTAACTAAGAAAATAAACATTCTTTTGAGTCTAAAGAATTTTTTTTTGTCAACATCGCCTCCCTTCGTCCTAGTACACTTGGTTCAGCCTTCCTCATGACCCTTCAGTCCCCTTTAGGCACCCTTTTAAAAGGAGGACCTTTGCCATGCCGCGATACTTTGATTCATTAGTTGTTCACGAAGCTTTCGACGGCTACCTGCTTATCCTAGAAAGGACCTACAATCCCGCTCTTTTTGTTCCCTTCATTGCTATTGGAAAAGTATTGATATTCGGCTAAATCTTGCCCCTTCTCAGTGAGGTCGGACAATTTCGATCCACCCTCGTAGCCGATTCCAGAAACGGCGGAAGCCTGCGCTAGCGTCGATGAGAGAATTACACCGCTCCACTGGACTGTAACTTTAGCTAACCCGACGAACCTCGCAGGCATCACCACCGACACAAGTGCGAGAAAACTACACTGCCTGCAACTGTGATAGGGATACTACGGAAGGCAAGGGAAGATGTATTTTGTCCAGGAAGTTGCCTCGTCAGCCAAGCGAACCACGGCAAACCCTATCGCAAAGTACACAACTCTTTTGCGGCCTATACGAACGGATAATGAAATACAACTTCCTTCCTGTCGTCCTGGCCAAAATTAATCCCGCTCCAATGATACTTCCGGGACAATCTTCGCAATCCCGTGTACAACATACCCACGTGCCAATCTCAAACCCTCGCACAGGAATAAAAATTATTTCGTTCATTTTCTCTTTCCCGTTGGTATATAAATAACTCATTGCCGATTTGATCGAACCGACGATCATGGAGGACTACCGCTAAGTATTCTCTAGATCTGGGTCTCTTTCCACGTGGCGCGATTAGATTTCATTACTTCAGGTGAAATCTTGATTGAAGTTCACCATCACGGAATCTACAGTCAACAGATTCCGCGCAGATTCTGTCCTATCGTTAAAATAATGACCGAATTACGTGATTCTTGATGTTGACATCGGGGGAATTATTCTACTGTGGATGATAACGAACAAGACAAAACTAACCGGGGTGTAATTTCCATTACGTGTGTTATACTGCACAGGCAGTCAACTTTCTTTATGTACATCTGCACCTTTTTCTACTGAATTTTCAGCCACTGGCCTGTTTTTGTTCGATCGTCAACGGTTATCGCCGATCTTATCGCATATCGCCACTTTCCGGGTAGATTGATTTCAACAATCCCAAATACTACCACAGAAATGCCAGGCCGCAGGTATCCAACGATGTCGCTTTTTTGGTTTATCGGCTGGCCAAACCAGTATAAGTGTAATCGAATATTATCCACGGATTACCAACGCTCCAAAGATGTATGACATCACTGGTAGAATATACTCCTAATGACTCATCAACGACAAAAAAAATCGTTTATTCGGGACCTCTGTTGATTTTCAGATGGCTTCGAAGAATTTTAATTGCGTTGAACGTTCAGAAATCAAAAAGTATATATGGGTGAATGTTTTAAGGCGGGATATAAATTTACAAAGATCAAAAAATCGATTTTTTTTTCTTTAAACGATAGAACTATGTATGTAGAATACTTTCCCAAAATTTCAAAACGCAATTCGAAAAACTTCAAACGTTATAGCCCGTCAACCCTCACCGCTCGAATTCGGAGCGGGCGTGAACTTCAAACGCGTTTTTCTCAAAACCGCATTATCGAAATTGGCGTGCAGGATTACTCAAAAACTATTAAGCCGATTGAGTTGAAAGTTGGTAGAAATATTGATAATATTGGTACCTTCTACTCGACGAGAATTGTTTTTGAAAAATTGAAAAAAAAAACTACTTTTTTAATCTCCATTTTACAGAAATGTTGCGTGAAATGTTGATTTTTTTTTGTAAATGCGTGCCATTTTCTTTAATGTGCATTTTCTTCATTTTAATTATCGTCACATAGAAACTATACATGTTTTAACTGAAAAAATGAAACACTCTGCCACAGTTCCGCCATTTTGATGATGAATTAGCTTTAAAAAAATTGTTTTGTATACTTAAATATACTATCAAAATATACCTAAAGTTTGATAATTGTAGAATAATTATTTCTTAGTTCAAAAAATCCCTCAATATTGCTTATTTTTTCCTGTCTAAGTGTATATCCCGCCTTAAGGCAAATTGCAATGAACATTTACCGTTGGCATTCAATGACGTTTTCAGCTGATATTTTATCGTATACATATCCAAAGTGCCAGAGACACACTTTCATTGGTATTAAATGCGATGCTTCGCTTTGGTCACTTGATGTTTGCAGATCCCTGCGGCAGCGTCGAGTGCTCAGAGCCGGAAGTTTGCCAGCTGGACTCGTCTCGACAGCCTGGCTGTCGCTGTGGCGAACAGTGCGGCCTTGAGTTTTCTCCGGTTTGCGGAAGCGACGGTAAAACTTATTCGAACGAGTGTAGCCTACGGCAGGAAGCGTGCAGGTCACGATTGCCTCTCAGGAAAATTTACTCCGGTGCATGCAGCTCAGGTGAGTTATTTCCCGAACTAATTTCACTATTGTTTCTTTAATTTTAACCGGCCTTCATCTTAATCCAAATACAATTTGCGACAACGACGAACGTATTACTCGTGTGGGAGCAGTTTTTTTCTTGCTTCTGACACAATGAGATGAAATATTAAGGAACATTGCGAAAGATTACGTGAGTTCACTGTGACGAATAGTAAATGAAAAAGTCTCGGTGAAACTTTTAACGAGTTTCGTGCGTTTGGTTGCACTGAATTAATAACGAGAAATATTCTTCGGCTCGCACGACTCACCTGCAATGGGTTTTGATATAATTAATCATTGCTTCATCCTCATTCCATAAAAGTATCTACCGTCATTCACGATGGGGTGTGCGTACGCATATGAGCGAACTGTAGTTCTGCAAACTCGAATATCTTGAGGGAGACTACCAGGCTAGAACGCCGAAAAAGGTGGATCTCAACAATTTTTTATGGATTCCCTGTTAATAGAATGGAAATTCTGCTCTGTGGCCTTTACTCTACATATCTTCAAGTATCTTTCAGAATTTTCACACAGGATTTTATAACATAATGGCGGCGCTAGAGCTGGATGAAATGAGTCCCCGGCCGGCTAGAGTCCTTCCAATTTTTTACCTGGTACGAAAAATCAATATAATTTGACTTTTAGATAAGATTTGCATCCGAAGTGGGTAGGAAAATCGAAAAACATCCATTATTGATAAAACGGTGCCGGTTAAAAAAAAGTTTATCGGTAGAAACAAATTGCCGAAAAAAATTTATTTCGAACAAAGTTTCCAACATATCGAGAATCCGTATGCATAATTCTTAATATAATCCTTATATATAATCCTTATATAATCCTCATATAATCCTTATATATAATCCTTAATATTTTATATAATTCGATGTAAAATATTGTTATGAGGCTTAATAAAAATTCAAGCAAATCGATGACGTATTGATGATGTGATGTTACCGGCCACAGGACACTATCAGAAAAAGATGTCTTGCTTCATACAGCCTGAGCGCCGCGGTTAGGTTAGAAACTTTTGTCAACAAATTTGTAAAGATGGCTGTAATGTAGAATAAAGACCACTGAACAGAATTTTTATACTATTAACGGACGAGGAACATCACTCTAGTGTCCGCCGTCGCTTTAGTCGAAACTCGTGTATGTGATAAAGCATTGAAAACTATTAGATACGTATTTTTTTAATCTGTGGAAAAACGGTTTTAAGTGTGCAAACCACCCTTCGAAGAAAGGCGTGTCGGGGGTGGTTTTGCAATTTCACCCACAAACAGTCCACCGATCTGAATAAAACAAAAACCAACATTCTTCTTATGTAAAGCAATGATAAATCCACTATAGAATAATTGAAAAAAAAGTTAATTTCGGGGTGAAACGCGTTTCTTGAGAGATCGTTACTCTCCTTAAGGGGTAAGGCCACTGTAACGGCCCAAAAAAAAAGGTTTTTTCACTAATTTTTTGCTCCCGAAATTGAAGGTATTTGAAAAAAAACTTTTAATGGTGTTATCGGGCATACATTAAACTTTATTATAAAATTTTTTTACAGTAAAAAAAAACAAAATGGCGGTTCCACAGCTATCTTCCCGGGACATGTTTTGCTTCCAGGGCTCCGCGGCCCGCAGCACCACTGGTGCACTTTTGAATCTAGAACAAAAAAAAAACCGTTAATCTAGAGGGCTATAGCTAGAGAATGTCGATCGGATTTTAAAAAGTATCAATTTTTGTGGATTTGGCGTACGTTTGAAAAAAAAATTGATTTTTGACGAAAAAAACGGCAAGTTTTTTGTTAATAAAAAATCAATAAATATAGTTCTTGAAAATTCCGATCGACAGTCTCAAGATAATGTAAATGTTCACATCTGGTTAAAATTTTAAGTAAAAAAAATGCAAATTGTTCGAGTTATGCTGCGTGCCATTTTGAAAAACCATGTTTCGAGAAAAACGCGTTTAAAGTTTTGCGAATAGTTTTTTATTGGAAAAAATTAAAAAAAGAAGAAGCACAGGACCTTTTTTTTCTTATTCTAGAGGGTTTAAACTATTTTTTAAGCCAATAAAAAAAATCGATTTTTCAAAAAATTTACAGTGGCCTTACCCCTTAAAAACGTTTTTCTGCAGATAAAAAAATACGTGTCTAATAAGGAACATCACTTTGGTGTCCTCCTCCGATTTTCTTGAAACTTTTTTATTTGGAAGAGTATTAAAAACTAAGAGACACGTATTTTTTTACCGGCGGAAAAACGGTTTTAAGGGGTAAAACGCACTCTCAAAAATGGGGATGTTTTTCGTTTTTCTTCGATAACGTTTTAACGGTACGAGATATTACAAAATTTCAAATTGCAACAATATTTATTTTTTTGTGTACTATACATTGGAGATGAGAACGATAACGTTATCGACGGAAGACGAAAAACACCCTTATTTTCGAGGTTGCGTTTCACCCCTTAAAACCGTTTTCCGCCGATAAAAAAATACGTGTCTCTTAGATTTTGATACTCTTCCACATAAAAAAGTTTCAACAAAATCGGAAGAGGACAACGAAGTGATGTCAATGCTTTATCACATGTATGAGTTTCCAGGATATCGAAGGCGGACACTTAAGTGATGTTCCTTGTGAGTGGCCATAAGAAATTACTAAAATTCACCGTTTTTCCCGGGCTCCAGACTGGTAGTCTCCCTCAGCAAAGTTGCAATGCATTATTTTACAAAAGTATGAGGATTCGAGGTGAGAAAACGTTTGTACGGTATTTTCGACCGCAACAGGTACGAATCCTTGCGACGGTGCACAGTGCAGTGCGGTACAGCAGTGCGCCATAGATCGTTACGGAATTGCAAAATGCGAGTGCGGTGCTGAGTGCGAGCCGGTCATGAGGCCGGTGTGCGCAAAAGGCGGAAAGACGTATCCCTCGCTTTGCGATCTTAGGAGAGAAGCCTGCATGACCAAAACCACGATCGAGCTTGCGTACACCGGAAATTGCGGATCGAGAGGACCATGCTCTGAAAAGGTGAGCCGAACAGTTATGGAGAAGTAGGTCACCTGACAACCAGTGTGGCCCTTTTCATTCAATGTATCGTCATCATTCTTGTATTGGGCATTCAGTATTGGGCCCAGAGTTTAAGGAGTCTTCTCACTTTAGACGCTAACAAAAGTTTATCTTTATGATTTTTTTTGATAGGTTTATATTATAGATATTGATATTAAAGTTGTTACACTTGATAAATAGACTTTCAAAATACATTTTAAAGAATTATTTTATATGTTGATGTAACCCAAACAAACTTTGAACGCGTTTTTCTCGAAATTACGTTTTTCGATCGCTTGTTGATCAAGTCTTCGAAACTACTGAACCGATCCTTATGAAATTTTAACCACATATACTTTTTTTTCATTTTCAAAATTATTAAGATTTTTAAAATGTTAAAATTTACTATTTTTGCCAAAAACGGTGAAAAAACACGTTTTTTTTTTGTTTTTTCGAAAAGCGTGGGCCATTTTGTTATTATTACACATATAAAAAATCGTATCATATGCACTATAGCTATTAACATACTGACTGTAAAACCGTTTAACTTTTTGCTTCCGGATAATCCATCTTCGAGATTTCATCAACATCGCAGACCTACAATTTTTTAGGACATTTTTCTAACAACCATTTTCGACTAGAAATAGTGACTTAAATAATATTTTTAAAAAATGTATTTCGAAAGTGTATTTATTATGTGTAACAACTTTTATATCAATGTCTATAATATAAACGTATCAAAAAATTCATGAAAATAGTATTTTTAGCGTCTAAAGTGAGAAGACCCCTTAATTGACACACATCAGTATATACAC
This sequence comes from Ophion obscuratus, assembly GCA_964007375.1. Taxonomy (NCBI): domain Eukaryota; kingdom Metazoa; phylum Arthropoda; class Insecta; order Hymenoptera; family Ichneumonidae; genus Ophion; species Ophion obscuratus. Next base: position 15,605,995 of record OZ023313.1, read on the forward strand.
GGTACGAATGAGCAACCTAAACGGGTATACATTGTTCGTAAAATTGTAGTTGACGTTCCCATAAAATTATTGGAACGGAATTGCCGCGCGTAACTTTTTTGACATATTAATACCTATCGATGACAACTCTCAATGTTATTCCTGTTTGATTGATATTGCCATCAGCCATGCTGTAACATCGATGCCTTTTATAATAAAGATAATTCTTGAGCTCAGAGGATATCCGACAAAAAACGCGCGGGCTAATTTTCGGTTCAATTGTTATTGTTTAAAAAATGCAGAAGCTAGGCACTCGCGCTAAGTTCTGCGAGTGTTTTTTTATGTGAAACGTTTTTTTTTATTTCAAGTGTTCTCCAAATTTGTCGTTTTCCGCTAGCCGAAAGATCATTCAAAAATAACGTTCCAAACAGAAAAAAGTAAAGTATTTTGGAGGTAGAATGACGTTTTGGCTTTCGGCAGAATTGTCAAAATATCTCGGATTTTTATGAACTGTTCTTCTAGTAGAAGGATCGAAGATGTCACTTTCCCAGCCGTTCAGGCCAAAGAAGACTTCGAAAATCATATTCAATTTCCACATGAAAATGTGGCAATTTAATATGATTTTTTTATGTTTTTTTTACTTACATATATGCATATTCAATAAAATCGATACCTACCGGATGCTCCGACGTGCGGTCGAATAGGTATGGACTTCGGCGAGAGACGTACGACCCGTGTCGTTATTAATTGGATTCCAATCCTTGACATCGGATATCGTGCTGCTGACGAAGTGAAACTAGACTCTCTTCTCTCTGCATGAATTAAACAACGATAAATATGAATATCCGATTTTTTTTATCGTCACATTTTATCGTACTACATCAATCCGTGATCTGGAAAACTCCCGAGTGCGCATGGAACAGCAGAATAATGAGAATCGCGATGCGTTAATGGTCACATCAATACCAAACGATCCGCAGGGGTCGAAGAGCCAAGTCGATTTATTATTTCTCAAAAACTTTAGACCGAAGTGAGCCTCGTTTATGCGACAACTGAGCCCTACAAATTTCAAGAAAATGCAAGCGAGCATCATTCTCGGCATTGGCCACGAAGTTGATAATTTTTTCTCTGCACGATTGACATACTGCCATTTTTCCTGGAGCGTGATTGATAGTGGTCACATGTTTTGGTACGGTTTTTCAAAATTCAACGCTCAGTTCCAACGTAAATGTTCAAATTTCAGATAAGATGAATTTTTCGAAACTTTTTTCTCTGAAATTATCGCACGATCAAATAATTTCGAAACTGGACGAGCTTTGCAATGACAAGGCGAAATATAAGGGTGTTTACATGAGATCACAGAATAAAATCAATTTGTCGCCGTCGATTTTGCAGCAACGACATATCTATTCGAATTTAACTGATCGAATTTCTTGTATCTATATCGAATCCCACGAGTAGCATCGAGCGGACGAAAAGGAGTATTTTTTTTCGCTCGCTTCGTCTCGTTCTTCAACAACCGGATACCACTTCTGCCAAATTTGTCCTCTCCATTTCCGTTTCCCTGCAGACTTCCCTTCTTTATCCTTGCCCCTCATTTTATAACGACGAGACCGTTTTACTCCCGGAAGCCGACTTTGCCTTTCTCTTCCCACTTCGTCTATTCTGACCCCGCCAGCAGCTTCATTGTCGAAGCTGCTACCAACAAAAGATGGGTAAAATAATGAGGATTAGATACAGAAGTCAAGGAAAACTCGAACACGAGCACAAAATCCGATATACTTGCACCAGTCGTTCTGGAAATCTCAATATAACATGTAATAAAGGGTGTCTCGAAATGGCCTGACATTTTAAATTCCGCGCCATTTTTTTGTGGCGGACATTGTTGTGGTATTTGACATAAAAATGATATCCAGTGTAGTTAAATTATACCCATAATAGGTATAATTACACTTATACTTGCTTGTATATATCTATACAAGCGAAGAAAGACTAATAATTTAAAACGAAATTTCGTAAAAATTCTCCGAATTTATCATCTGGAATTTCATGAATTCCAAAGTAGGCGAGTACTACGGTTTTCAGCCCTTCCCGCACGATCGTTTTCGTACCCCGTTAGCACGTTCCGGTTAAGCTGCAAGTTTCAGTCGAACCCAGGACACCGGTCTCAAAGCTCTAAAGACATTCGTGTCCGATCTTGGTGTTCTTCGCAGATCTGCCAATGGGGAGCAATTTGCGCTGAGAACGGGGACACAGCTACCTGCGAGTGTCCTACGTGCTCTGTGGAGTTTCATCCGGTTTGCGGTGACGACGGTATCAGTTACGGAAACGAGTGCAAGCTCATGCTCGAGGCTTGTCAGCATCATCGCGAGATACGGGTTCTGTATCAAGGGCTTTGCAGTGAGTATTTCAATTGAAAAATCCTATCGAATTGAAGGAAGGAGTTTAAAAACAATATTGAACAAAAACTAATCAATATTTATTTATAAATGAAACGCCTCGTAATAATGATCCATGAATCATCATTCGCCTTCCATCAACCATAGCATTTACCTGGAACGTGTGCAAACTGCCTCAGCTGAACGGTAGTACCGACTGATTGGTTACACGGATGACGTAGAAATGTCACAACGCATCACCTATAATTTTTTGCATCCCAATGTTCCTCCTCTCTCCCCCCCTCTCCCTCTCTCTCTTTCTCTCATTATCTCTTTACCGCACTGTCATTCATCAAAGTTTCGTTTTCGTCCGCGACAATTTCCATAATGGAATTTCAATTGGGCAAAGCCTCCCGTTCGTGCGACATCCACACACAGCCGTGAATGCATTGCTCGAGAATATCAATGTGCATGTATACAGGCGGACACAAGGGGAAAGAGGCAAACGAGCTGTATAAATATCAGGTCAAACGGAAGAGTCGAGAGTATTTGGGATACAAACCGCACACATAGGAGCTTAGGTACAGTGAAGGGCCCGTGTTATGGGTGCAACGTTGAACGTTAAGAGGGAGATTTGCAATTCTGTGCCAAGTCCTCGCTCGCGGTCGTTAACGAGCAGCTTTACACGTGAAAAGAGTGTTTTTCTTTCATTCGGGATGCAATTATTGGCACACTAGGAAATGCGAGAGCGAAAAACTCGGTACGACGTGCATTGACGGGCTTTGGAGTTTCGCGTATGGTGGAGCCTCTGCACGAGACTTTGCCTTGTCAATGATACAAAAAGTGAAGAATGGCGATAAATAACCTGCCAATCACTGGTCAAGTGGATTGAGCCTGTTGTGATAAGGCTAACAACTTGCTGAGCTAGTTTATCCGACTTCCGCGTGGTAAATTGTGTTCCCGACCAGATTTCTCGTTAGACCCCTCAATATTCCACCCCTCCACTTCTGCCGTTTAAAAACCCATTTTAAAAAGTGGCAGTTTACTTGTATGGTCGGAAGAATCGTCTGCCAGGAAATAACCACTTTGCAGGATGTTTTACACTTCGTTTCCAACGCAAATGTACAGGATGCATGAGGTAGATCCAGGCGTAAGATCAACAACGAGGGGTAACGGCCAGGACTTGCGCTGTACAGGGCTGTGATTGCGTCAGTGAACGGGACAGTGGCCTAAGTGAAAATATACGAAAAAAAAAAAAACAAAGGGTCGATATTGGCTCACGGGCTGTCACTTTTGACAGTGCTTGAGGCCCTGTACCTACTGGAAGCTTTTATCATTTCCGTCTACCGGTCACATAAATTCGGCACACGCACGCTATAAAGAAACGCCACATCGTGTGTTGTGATAAATTTGAAAATACACTTATCAATCTTCTTTTCTCATGGATGAACAATGTTTATGTAACAAACAAGTTGGCGCAACGTCAATTTTTGGCGTTATAGATATTTTCGCGTAATTCCTAGCATAGCGATCATCACAACCCCAAATGTATATAGTCTCGTACAACCCCACGAACAGCACAAACCGCATCCGGAACATCATAGAGAACAGGGAAATAGACCGAGATATCCTGTTGGGTTCATACGATCCCTCCATGTCGGAAGTCGTCCGCGCAAGCTTTTAAACGATTAGTGCAGCGGCATAGAAGCTGCTCAGCATTATGACGAACAACCAGCGCGAACCTAATATCTGACCAGAGAATAATATTACGATTCATGCAGATCCTGTACTATAGCCGGGCTTATAAAATGCCGTGGACAGATAGCTATTTTGGTATGAAAACGGATTGCTCCTGGTAAGCACCTTCGTAAAGTGCAATGGCTACTAAGCGGAGTATTCAGCATTATTATGTGTGCTCAACAATGCCAAGCCATCAGCGTCGTCACATCACGAATGCCGTCACATTGAGCCGGATTCGTCGACCTGTGCCACAGAACCCTTTCCGTTTGGCAAAGGCCAAAAACAATCGAATTTTTTTTATCGATTACGATAAGCCGATACGACAAAAAAGAGAGAGAAAGCGAGAGACACAGAGCTCTGCCTCCATTAATCTCTTCCACCGTACTCGATGTCCATCGCAATGGATACCTCATTATCGGGTGATCCAAAACGAATCGTTGACATCCTTTTCCAGACTGCACCGATAGCCTTCTCCGACTGAGAGAATCGATCACTTTTTTTCCACCCCAATCCGTAAATGCAAACAATTTCATGATCGAGTGCCGATGCCATCGTGATATCGCGATTACTCTGCAGATTAAAACGTGCTTTCATGCATATTACGAAGTACGGGAGACTTTCTCTCGTTCGTTCGGTCGCACCGACGGCAGCGAGCTGGGCTTTTCTCAAACCCGGGCGTGCCTTCAGCCGCTCCTATGAGTTGTTACCCCAAGGCATGCACGCTGCATATGCATGCGGTGCGGACCACACTACGGGCTCACCAGCCCTGGAGCAGAGCGTTGGAACGGAGCTCGACTACATACACCCACGAAATGCAGTAGCTGCAGCATGAGTGCACCACCCTTGTGCCTCGACACCCCCACGGCAACTGTACAACCACCCCCTGTGCTTTTAGGAATCGCACAACCAGGCTATACTTGTGGGTGTGTGTGCCTGTCTGCATACCAACACCCACCTCACGACGTGCACCCTCCGGAGATTCGCGTCGGATTTCAATGAATTCTAAAGATAACTTCTCGACTTCCATTCCGACTGTCTACCACCCGCTGTTGCTGTCTCGTTCTAGTTTCAAATCTTCGCGTTTCTCTGTCGCTCTCGAACGTTTCATGCCTTACGCCCACGTACCTTTGCGTTGTCAGTTATTTCCTAGTGCTTACTGCATTTTCACCCTCCTATGCACTCTCTTATCAACAGTTCTATCTTTCCATCCGTTCTTCCTCAGCTGCTTTCTCCTTCTCTTTGCACCTACCCCTACTCTCTCTCTCTCTCTCTCTCTCTCTCTCTCTCTCTCTCTCTCTCTCTCCTCCTCCGATTTACTTTACGTAAAGTACGCGAAAGTACGATTACGTACGTACGTACGTTAACTACCCTACACACATATTTAAGTTATGCAAAGTCCAAGGGGAGAAGAGCCCAATACTTTTCTTCACAATTGATGACGAATAATCGCGCAATTTGTTTTTACCTTGCCCAAATGTTCGTTTCCTTTAATTTTTGTTCGCTAACCTTTGATATTTTTGTGACTTCCAGACGGTTGCGAGAACAAGAAATGCGAGCACTATGGTAAGTGCGAGAACGACAGTAGCGGCGAAGCGAAATGCGTCTGTCCGAGCAAGTGCGACGAGCCGGTGAGTTTTCCCGTACCTCTTCTGAGTTCTTTGTGCGATAACCACGGGCACGTATACACATGTATGTGTGCATGCATCAAAATGTTATTTCGAAACAACAATGGCTCGTTACCATACGCATCTACTACGTCGAAATTGCTGTGGACGTAGGACCATGCAAATTTCAAAGTTTCGAAAATGTTGGCTGTTTCGCAACTCATTTACATATTGCGAATAGCAACCGCGCGTTTTGACCAACGAGACAATCATTATTTCACCTACCCACCGCAATACGCATTTTTTTTCAACATGTCGTGGCGAGCATGGAGAACTTTTGATATCGCAATCAATGTGCCTAGGAAAGTTGTTTATTTGTTTCGATAAAAAACAATAAACGAAACGGACGTGTAATCAATTTTCGTTCGTTCTTCATACTCTAGCAATGGGATGAACTTTCTAGAGGTGTAGCACGTATACTTTTCAAGCTATCTATCGACAGGGAGGATTTTTTCCTTTTCGCGTTTACGGGTTCTCGAGTTGTTTAAAATTCCTCAAACGTACCGAAGGAAGACGTATACGTGGGCAAAGCGAGATTGAGAGACGGGTCAACTGTGCGCATGTGTGTCTGGAGCTTTGCACTGAAAAAAGAGCCGGATCGGATCGGAAGAGTCGCCAACTCAGCCGAGAGAGAGAACGCGATGTTTGCGGAATGCCGCAATCCAGATATCTGTCCTCTCGAATCGTACATTTTTCTGGATATAAATACTGCCAAGGAGCATCACTTTGGCGTCCTCCTCCGATTTTGTTGAAAGTTTTTTATGTGGAAGAGTATGAAAAACTAAGATACACGTATTTTTTTATCGACGGAAAAACGGTTTTAAGGGGTGAAACGCACCCTAAAAAATGGGGATGTTTTTCGTTTTTCGTCGATAACGTTTTAACGGTACGAGATATTTAAAAATATCAAATTGCAACAATGTTTATTTTTTTGCGTAGTATTTTTTGCGTTCTATCGGAGATGTGAACGATAACGCTATCGGCGAAAAATGAAAAATACCCCTATTTACGCGGGTGCGTTTCACCCCTCAAAACCGTTTTCCGCCGATAAAAGAAAACACGTGTCTCTCAGTTTTTTATACTCTTCCACATAGAAAAGTTTCAACAAAATCGGAGGAGGACACCAATGTAATGTTCCTTGTGAGTCTTATCGTCTCAGATTTCAGAATATGTATATACCCGTGCAGAAATTTTGGCAGGGATACAGCTGGATTCTGACTTGTATCCCGGGCTCCCAGTCGGGGTCTAGTCCGATATCGGGTCAGATTCGAAGACTAAATGTAAGATCCGTAAACTAGATTCCATTAGGGATCCAGAACCGGATCCTTTAATGACTCTAAATAGATTCCCCATGGAATCATTGAGGAATCTGGGAAGGATCACGGGTGAATACAGCTTGAAATACCATGTCAAAAATGGAATTATGACATGTTAAATTTATTATAAAAATAAATAACATTTATAAAGTTTTGGTGCATTAAACTATCAATAAAAAAAAATTTGTCCAAAGATTCAAATGGCAGATCGCGCTCATCGCGAGATTTTGATGTGAATTAAAAAAATTCACATCAAAATCTGTGATTGCAAATGTATTGACAAGAAATTATAAATACAAAAAAATTCACAAAATTAGTTGTGAATTTTTTCGTATTTAAGACAAATTAAAATCAAATTCAAAATGATTAGATTAAAATTTGCGCCAAAAGTGAGTTCGTACGTATTTTGAGAGAAAACATTGCCTCGAGGCAAAAAAATTTTTGCACATAACTTTTTGTGCGAACATTTCTTTGCCTCAACACAATGTTTTCTCTCAAAATACGTTTACACTTGTGGTGTAAATTTTAATATAACTGTCGTGAATTCGATTTTTATTTTCTTCAACTTGAGAAAATTCACAACTCATTTTGATTTTTTTTTATATTTATAATGTAATATTTGAAACTCACAACTTTTTTTGAAAAAATTTCTTTGCCTCGACGAAATGTTTTCTCTCGAAATACGTAAGAACTCACGGTTGATGTAAATTTTAATCTAATCATTGTGAATTTGATTTTAATTTGTCTTAAATACATGTTTATACCCACCGACATGTCGGTGGGTATAAACAGAGACTTATTCCCCAAAACCGGTATCCCGGTTAGAATCCAACTTGCATCAGTATCGGAATATGTACGACGACGATGGCATAATTTTGAAAATTTTGGCATCACGTGTATTTTCGGTATTACTATGTAATTCCTATCTATAGATAGGAATTCCATAGTAATACAGAAAATACACGTGACGCCAAAATTTTCAAAATGATGCCATCGTCGTCGTACATATGCCGATACTGATGCAAGTTGGATTCTAACCGGGATCCGGTTTTGATCGGGATTTGATCGGACATAGGGTATCCCGGTCAAAATTTCTGCACGGGTATATGCACATGAGTATAACGATTTCTCCAAGGTAGCTCCAGCTCTAGGTGTTCCTTTAGGTCAAATTGTGTCAAAACTACGGATGCGATTTTTTTCGACTAACTGGGCTATCAAAAACGCATCCTTACATAAATGAAGAACTTAAGAAGCAAAAATGTTGTACTCTATACGTGCCCGCGGTTACCTTTTTTGTATTTATAAAGCGTATCGCGTTGTAATTCTTAAAGGGCGGACTCTACCCTGACGGGCCGAAAGACGTCGTATTTTCCGATTTTTTTCGTCTTCTAGATTATTTATTAGGGATTTGGAAAAAACGGTATGTTATCAGGCATACATTAAACTTATTTCGTGTAAATTTTTATTAAAAATAAAATTGAAAATTAACAACGTTTACTTAGGTATAATATAGCCTCTGTATTAAGAAAATGTGGTTCAACGGGTGGATCGATAATTCAACGATAATTGGTCTGAAGAATAAAAATAAAAAAGTATTATAATCTATGTAAATCCCGTTGTACGTTGCTGTATTTCGAAATGAAAAAAGTCACTACATGGCGGGCGTTCAAAAAAAGAAGTGCAATTTTGGCGAAATTTTTACATACACTCGAGGACCTAAGAAAAAGTCAATAAAAAAAACAACGGCCACGTACAACGATGGCCATCACGGAAATGCTGGTATTTCAAAATTGAAAATCGAACAAAGTCTATTCGAGGAAAACGCGATTGAAAGTTTTAGCATACGTAAATCGTTGCGCTACCTGCTCTCATTAAATAATCTGTAACTTGGTCAATTTTCGATATTTTAATTTACCATTTTTTTCACATATTCTCGAACATGTATACTTTGAGAAAATGCCAAAAATAATCGACTTTCTTAACCGTCGCAGTGGTGTCCCGCATTAACTCACTTTCGAAAATAAAATGCCTGTTAAATTTTTGTATTTTGGCTATATGATGTTATATCTTGATATGTTGTCTGAAATTCGTGTTTATTATTTCAGTTATATGTGAATAGATAGGTATACATGCTCCATAGGTTTTGTATATTGTTCTTCGGGAGATGAATATTGTGTTACGCCAACGGTTCACGAGCAATTTTTATGGAAGCATCGCAATTGAAAAACCCTTTATATATATATATATATATATATATATAAAGTGTGTGTGCGCGTGTGTGTGTGTGTGTGTGTTCCGTAACTCGCCCCAAACCGTGCGTGCACAGCTGAGCCGGCTAACCCACGATGAATGCTTATCGAGTGGAAAATAGTGGAAATAAAAGTGCTAGGAATTTTTCCCGGAGCTCTAGAAGCAGCCTCGATCTAGTGTAAATATTGCATCGATTGCTTATCCGTAATCGAGGATGGCATAAATCCAGACTTTCCATCATGCCTGAACGTACCGTGAAAAAAATAAAAGTAAATATTCATCCTTCATTTTATGATCATTGCGTGCAGCAATAAATTCAGCCTCTGCAGCATACTGTTGGATAGAAAAACCAACTACTCGTTTTCTCTACGGTATGGCCCTTTAAAATATACGGTAGAAAATGTATCACGGAAAAATCTTTGCTCAATAACTTCCACGAGCATTTTTTCTCGAGAGGAAAAACAGGGAGGAAAGCAGCAGCGAACTAGATATTTCGCTCGGTGAATTTGCTGATCCTTACAGATTTTCAATACCGTAAACGATATTCGTGCCGCTGTCAGCAATTTTTATCGAATTCCTTCGACATTGTTGAGAGGGGAAAACGTTGTTTGATCTCTCTTCTCTGATCCCCCAACAGGGCGTTACGGTGTAGAACTACCATAGCCCGGTATCTTTGCAAAATGTGCAGTAAAGGAACGACGAGCCAAGCATCCGGGCGAACAAAGAACGTTTCCTGCGGGTTCCTTCCCTTCAACTCCGATATTAATTGATATTAGCCTACTCGGGTGAGAGGGACCGCGAAGAAATAGATCTGGGATGGAAGACTTTCTTTGCAAGGAATTCCAAGACTAGGCAGTGCTTTTTCGAAGCGACCGTTTATGGACTTCCATTGATGTCTTACTCCAAAGCAGAAATAGTGTAGTATCAGCTCGTCTTCTCCGAATACAAGAACTCCGATACTTTTGCGTCTAACATTCGCTGTATAAACATTCCGTCGGAAATCAATGAACGGTTAATCGTGCTTTGGATACAAGTCTAATTCTTCGAGCAGGATTGTTCGAACAGCTTGCCAGTAACTTTTACACATACGCGAGAACTGCAATTGAACGTTGAGTGAACGATGAATAATTTGTGTTATGCGTCCAATGTCGGAAATAGCCAGAACGCAGTCTCGAATTCCAATTAGAACTAATGGAGCCCTGCTTGACAAGAGCAAGCTGGAAACTCGCCGATGCGACACGCGAATGGCAAATTCTCCTGGAGCTTCGTCTGCATTCAGCTATGGATTAAAAAAAATTATCCGGTCCCCGGTGTATCGGAAAACCGAACCGTTGCACGATAATTGCACTTCGCGTGAAACCACTTATATATTCATGTGTATACTTGGCGCTAGGAAGATATCAATATTTCCATTGGCTCATGTGACGATTGGAGATATCGAATCAAGGGGTTATGTCTAGTTTTAAAAGTCGAAAAATCACTTTTTTCAAATCCAATATATTTTGACAACGTATCATCTTATAAATGTAAAATGCAATACATGAATGAATCTAGGTTTAACATCTCGATGGACCCGTACCTAGCCATCTTCGGTTTTTTAGTCTTTCTACTACATGGATGCTGATCCCTCGTGAATTTTCTAGCTCGTGGATTTGTCACCCCAAACTTTACATTTATTTTTATTTAGCTTTTTATTTTTTACCGTAACGATTATTACGGCCATACTGTGATTACTAAGTAAATTCGGACAATTAAGGGGTTATGACTATTTGTAAAAGTCGAAAAATCGCAGTTTTTTAATCAATATATTTCGGCAGTATATCATCTTATAAATGTTCCCTGAAAATTTCGATGTACACTTTCGATTTGATCAACGAAAAATGCCCATTTTCGCAAAAATCACAACTCTCACTCTGAACACGCGCCATCTTGTTTTAAATTGATATTTCGGAAATTCCTTTGATTAATCCTGGGATAAACTAATATACAAACGAAATTTGTTTAATTTTTGTTATATTAGATAACCTGGTTTCTCGAAAATCAGCTGTAAATCGATCATAATTAAATATTTTTACACAAAAAAATTACAGAATATTCTTCACGTGATACTCTTCCGAATACCTATTTTTTGTCGATTTTTATCATCGCGATTTTCTATTTAAAACAAAAAACAAAAAATGACTTGTTTTCGACTGTTACAACGAGGCATAACCCGTTAAGTCATAACGTCTGGACCGTGTTTCGTGCATTGCCTTCAACCGTGATTGCCTCCTTTCAGACGACGGACAACGAAGCGGACACGAAAGTATGCGGTACCGACGGTGTCACTTACATCAGCGAGTGCGCCATGAAAAAAGCTTCTTGCGCCGCTCAAACTCACATCGCCGTTAATTACCGAGGTGACTGTGGTAAGTCGATCTTCAAAAGAGTTCTCAGCAAGCGAAAAATATTTATCCGACTGGTCTCTATGGTGATAATACTCGGTGAACCATGTTCGAGGCAAAAATGTATCCAATGGGAATTACGTTGCGTCGGGCGAGTGTTACTTGATACGTTTTACCTCCGGCAGAATTGTGCTCGAACGTTGAATGCGAGAACGGTGCACGTTGCGTAGCAGGCAACTGTGTATGCCCGGAGAGTTGTCCGGATTTTGCAACGGAGATGGCTTGCGGAAGTGACGCGAAAACTTATCGATCCGAATGCGAGTTACAACGCGCAGCTTGCGAAAGAGATCCGAAACTTCCGCCTCTTCACGTTATGTTCTACGGCGAATGCGGCGAGAAATTTGCCGTCGCCGCAATGAGTGAGTTCCACAGGGATTTATGTTACTCTTCTCGCCTCTTTCTCGTGTCACAACTATCGCGAAAGTTATCACTCGACGAGTCCCAGACGAAGCGCTTGACACTCAAATTTGACCATTGAGTAAAGGCACCTAGCGTTTGGTCGAAATAAAAATCAAAACTGAAATAATCCCAGATTTCTATTGATTCCGAATGATTTTCATTGCCAATGTCTGAAAATTAACGGACAAGTACAGCGGACTATCGTGCATGACGTATCGACCGTGTAAATGTTAGCAATCGTTCATAAAAATCTTTTCGACCCATACCAAGCATCCGTGATTGATACGGCGTCTATGATTGCTCCCGCTGCCTTACGACTCAACATTGGAAATCCGACCAAATTATAACTTTCGGATAAATCAATCTTGATTAAGGCCTTATATACGCGATTTCGCCGATTTTCGAAGGTACTTTTCTAGACGCGGTTAAAAAAAAATTACACATATATTGACAACATTTTTTTTACAGATCATTTATGCACATTGTTAAAGATATGTGAAGAAAATCAGAAATATTAACAAATGGCGGAGATTTAAAAATAACATTACAAAGCAATGTATTTTTTTGCGCGCGCGTTTATAGTGAAAGTTCTCGGCATCGATGTGGGTGTCTGAAAAAATTAACATATTTATAATTGCGAAATGAATGTGTCTTCAAGTGTGAACCAACAATATTATTGAGAAAAAATTATTCCAACAAAAATTCGAAACTTAAATTTTTTTCACTCAATTTTCAGTCGGTATTTTATTTTTTATATTTTTTTGTGTTATTGAAATTTTTGTTTCCGTGGTTCACAAGATAGGTGACGATACTAAGAATATATTGTAAAAATTTCAAATCGATCTGAACCTTCGTTCAAGAGTTAGAACTTTCACAAGGTTAAGGGAGACTTTGTCCTTGGAGTGCCATATTTCAGGTGTTTACATTTTATTTTTTTTAAAGGAAACGAGTGAAGCTTTTCGAGTGCAGTTTTTTCTTGCTTTTATTCATGATATACAGAACGTTAAAAAAAATTTGTTTTGAAAAAAAAACCAAAATGGCGGCCGTTGCAGCCCCGCGAAAACAGGTCCTCAAATCGCGGGAGGTAAACGGCTGACATCACTGCCCCCTCTTTGTTGATCTGAAACACAAATTCAAAGCATATTATCAATCTGTGACCCTTTGGTCATGGAATGACGGATGGGTTTTTCGTTTAGTACAAATTTCGGAAAATGGCGGCAATTTAAAAAAAAATCGAATTTTTCGCGTTTTTTTCGCATAAAAAGATAAATAATAAATGCAAAAATGTATCTATCGGAAAAACGATCCGTCATTCCATGAAGACGTATTTTCTGGGTATGCTCTCCAAATTTCAGGTCGATATGTTAATTACAGCGGTCAGGAGAATGTCAGCCATTTTTAAAAACGTGTTTTCGAGAAAAACGCGTTTAAAGTTTTGTAATGTGTTTACACAAATGTGTTTATAATTACCGCTAATCGGCAATGCCTGGTCCATAGAGGCATCCCTCCTCTTCTTCTAGATGCTCATGTTGAGCCGCTAACATCTCCTGCTGTGCACAAAGGTCAAAGTGCACAAAGTGCACAAAGGACAAAGTCTCCCTTAAAAAAAGTGAATCGTGAAAAAACGGCTTTGAAGTTGGCTGTCAGGCGCGTCGCGCGGTACCTATTGTAAATGCAATCTTACGTTATTTTTGGAATTTTTCAATTCTGTAAAGCTTAAAATATTCCTAACCGTTCAGGCTAATGGAATTCAAAATTAAAAAATGTTGAAATTTTTCGCGTATATGAGGCCTTAAAACGAGCGTAGGTGTGATTGAATGTTTCGGATCACTCGCATCTTGGATGTCGAGAGCCCTACACGAGCATACAACCTGACGAGAGAGAGAGAGCAATAAAGCCAGTAACCACACGTGAATTTCACGATCTCTTGCCTCTCTCGTGAGGCTACATATGCCTCGTTAACTGTGAGACACGGGCCAAAGCTTAGCACTAACCTGCGATCGTCACTGGTGCACTAACCCATTAACAACCTGCACATTTCGCTCGATCGCAGCGACCATGTCCACACCAACGATAACACGACTGCCAACGACGATAGCCGAGGTTACCGTGACACAGGAGCGCGAAGCTTGCAAGGACATACATTGTGACTTTGAGGCAACCTGCGAGCTAGGACCCGACAAGTTTCCAAGATGTAGCTGCAAGTTCGATTGTGCCTCGGTAGCGCCCGAGAACGCAATACCCGTTTGCGGAAGCGATCTCAAAACGTATCCGTCGATATGCGCCATGAAGATGGAAGCCTGTCAGAGACAGCAAGAACTCAGGCTCAGGCCCTTGGACCTTTGTCAAGGTTCGATGGACTTTGCAGTTATTCGAATAATAACTTAGCCCCAAAGAAGCTCCCATCATGCTGCATAAATTGCTTCATCTCGCCTTGTTCCGTATCATCGGAAGATTGAACCGTGGGTCATGTGTCTGGACTTACCGGGACCGTTTCATCTAGCTACCATCGTTGATAACGTCCGGGCTTTTCGCAACCCAATAGAGACGAAACACTCGTACGAATAGTCACGCACGAAGAATGGATCATTGGCGACATCCGGATCGCGTCGATTCGAGTCACCGATTGCTTGACCCAGGGTTCATTGTCCTTCCTTTGATTCCTTTGCGCTTCTTGCTCATTCACACTGCACGTTACTTGGCCCGTGATCAGTACATAGCGTTGTCATCTCCAGTTCAGCCGTTCGTCTATCGCCGCGATCTCATCGGCGTATTTATGAATGGATATTATCATCACAGGTATGGAAGTGAAGCCGTGCAACGGTGATACACCGATGCTCGACGCGGATGGCCAGGAATACGATTGCGGCAGTGGCCCCAACAGACGCGACTGCCCGAGCAACTCTTATTGCCATCAGACGCCACGGTTCGCCCGTTGCTGCAAAAAAGGTACGCATCAAACACACCGCACAGGGTGATCAAATGAAATCACGGATGTCACAAGCCTCGCGATAAAACGTATCTTCTTTCTGATCCGTTTACGAAACTCAGTAAGTACTACTAGCTCACGGAAGCTAGTGGTCTTCGATACCCTGAACCAAACAGGAACGATCGAGTTACCGTTGAAACACTTTCCGGCATAGAAGACATGTTCAACAATGTTTCGTAATATATAGTACCCATCAACTCGGGTATTGTTTTTAGTTGAAGGGTGCCTGCATTTTTAAGATGACCCGTAATCATTCTTCCAATGTTACCATTGATATACGGATCAAGAATCTTACTTTCCAACTCAACTGCCCCGAATGCGGATGCACGTCTGATCGACCTGTTTTACATTGCTCAGTTCAAGGAATCCAGGTTGTTAAATGTGTCGATTCATGGCACGGTTGCTGTCCCGACGGTAAGACGCCGGCCTTAGGACCTGATGGGGCTGGTTGTCCCAGTGTTTGCAATTGCAATCGCTTGGGCAGCGTGTCGGACACTTGCAATCCCGAGACGGGCCAGTGCGAGTGTAAACCGGGGGTTGGTGGTCTCAAATGCAATCACTGTATGCCCGGATATTGGGGGCTTCCGAAAATCAGCAAAGGACATCAGGGATGCATACGTGAGTCGACGATTGAATATGAAAGATGATTGGGTAATCCGTGTCAATTGGAGGAGAAATGGGCCTGCTGACTCGATATCTCATGCCTGTGCTAATTGATGTCACATATTGATGTCACATATAAATACGTGAAGATTCAGTGACGACTACTGTCGCTTTATCGCAAATGAATGCTGACCAAAAATCTTTTTCATAGCTTGTGGCTGTTCGCTTTTCGGATCGGTAAGAGAGGACTGCGAACAGATGTCAGGACGATGCGTCTGCAAACCTGAGACTATAGGCCACAAATGCACCATATGCAAGGATCACAACAAGATGTTGACCGCCACGGGATGCTACTCAGGTATCAGGGCAGATGGGAGATATCGGTTAATTGGAATCTGAGAAAATACATTATGTAGCAATTGTGCAATGAATTGGTCCATTGCAAAAAAAAGCTTGCCCACCAAATTTTCTCGTGCTTAATCATTCTCTTTGATTTCACCTCGGTCACGTAACATTGTAGAATGTGCCGAATACCATGCAACCGGAAAATGTGCAAGCATTACCAGAACCAGTTCGGTCTGGTAATCAAATGTCTGCTTTATTCTTCAAACTTGTCTTTGTACACTGACCAGGGAAAATACTCGTTCATAGCTGTTACGACTTATCAGAAGTTACTTCAATTTCTCTCATTGGGATGGTGAATAAGTTCTCGCTGTTCTGAAACGTTTCGAAACTGTTGTGCGACCAACTCCTAATGATTTTGCAAATTCAGCTCCAATTTAATACATCAAAATCATTATTTTGCAAACGTCTAAACCAATCTCTGCATGTTGTTACCGACAGAGCATGGTCGCCGTAAGTCTCAACAAGAATTCTCTGCGCTTCAGAGGCAGTTTTTTTTGAATAAAGTAGTGCAGTAAAATGCAGTGCAGTTCCAGTACGAAATTTGACATGTTTAACACTATGAAAACAAAAGTTGTTTACACTTTGGCGAAATGACATATACTGAGTTTCAAGCTTGCTTATAGTACTTTTTTATAGATGCGTTGCCATTTTAAACTACTCGCACGCAGTTCTAGTAACGCCATCTGTTTGAAAACAGCGAGAACATATTCAACGTCCCAATATTTTTCTCGCTCCCTCATCTGGCTAGACTTTGAGTCCATTCAAGTACCAACATCGCGTATTATCGTACAATGATGTTCCCCACAAGCTTGTACCGCAACTTTGGGGAACAAAAAATATGCAGTAGAGAAAAGGTATTGATGATTGGGTCGTTCTGCTTTCAGCGGACACGAGTCCAACGATAGCAACAACCTGCAACGATTTGGAATGTTACTCGGGTGGTAATTGTTCCGAGATCGGTGGTCCTCACTGCGTCTGTCCGTCGGCCTGTCCGTCCGATCTGCCTTCGGTGCCAGTCTGCGGTAGCGACGGACAGACGTACGACAACGAGTGCGAGCTCCGCCTGTACGCTTGTCGTCATCAAACAGACGTCGTTACACAGGCCTTTGGTTACTGCATAGGTGGGTTTACCGAGCGTTCGCATTACGTCCCGCTTTACATTCTACGCTATTGAACCAACACGAAAAATATCCGTTTTTTTTTGCTTCCAATTGAGAAAAGAAAAATAAACCCGACGCGAATCCAAGAATCACTGACCGAGAAAACGCACAAATTCCAATGAGCGATGTCGTCAGAACGAGCGAAAAGTAACCCCAATAAAATGTAAAAACTAATCGGACTAATCCCGTAGATGGTGAACGTCTCGGGCCTGTATATATATGTATGTGCGTGTGTGGGTGTGTTTATACCCGAATTTTCGCGATCATACAGGTACTCACGACGTTCCAGTCTCTTGTAGCTTGTCTGCGTAACTTATTGTCAACGTCATAGTTGTATATGAGAATCATCATTAGGAAGATAATAAGGTGTAACTGTAGTTGTGAAAAGGGAACGACAATGACGAGTTCTATTGTCGTTTACTGACTTTGGAATCCTTGCGGATCCTCGCGAGGTCAGGAGACCTGCGACGTTATTGTATTCAATGGAATTTTCCAATAAAACTCTTAAAGTTTTTATCTGATATATTATACTATTTTTTGTGCGATATGAGTTTCTGTGTGTGTGTCTCAATTCCCTTAGATGAAGAATTCGCAGCGTGT
Source organism: Ophion obscuratus (assembly GCA_964007375.1). NCBI lineage: Eukaryota > Metazoa > Arthropoda > Insecta > Hymenoptera > Ichneumonidae > Ophion > Ophion obscuratus. The sequence goes on from OZ023313.1 coordinate 15,623,922, forward strand.
GATGAGGACGTACATTCACAGTATGGCGATGTATTAGCATCATTCGCTTAGAATGCCATCGTGTACTCCAGTATCGGTACTATCCGTTCTGACGAGAAACAGAAATCGATGGGTTGACTTTTTGCTCAGTTTTACTTTATTATTCATTCGAAATTTTCGGTTCGATTATTTTTCGTTTTTATGCTTTCTTCGACGGCAATTGGGTATTTCCTTCATTTTGATGACCGAATTAAGAGGCTATACCAGTGTGAACGCTGAAAATTTGGGTGATTTTCGGGAATTTTTCGGAAGAGAAGTACTCAATCAAATGTTTCGGAAAATTGAGAATATATTTGGCTATATTTGACCTATATTACATAATTTATTCATAGAAAAATATTGAGATCCAAGCGACTTGTGCACAGCCTTCGGAGACGCAAAAAAAAGTTCCTCCACTGCTGACATGATTCCGGCCGATTGAGCAGCTGAAACCAAAAAAGGAAAAAATGTCATTAAAGTGGAAGGTATTTCCTGTACTATGACGTAGGATTTTCGAAAAATATCAAAATATAACAAAATGGCGTGGTTATGAAAAAAGTCTGTTTTCTTGCCTATAAAATGGTTTTTTTTTTCAATGCCAAATCGTCAATTTTCATCCAATCAAAAATATCTTCCGTCATTGTAGAGTAAATGTATTCAAGAGTACTCAGTTCAAATTTCAAGTCAATCGGAGAACTGCTCTTTGAGTTGCGATGTCAGCAAATTTGAAAAATCTCTTTTCGAGAAAAACGCGTTTAAAGATTTAACCATCGATCGAACATTTGGGGAGTATTAGAGATACGGCCTTGAATTTTTTACAGGATATTCTTGAAAGTATAAACTGTTGAAAACGGCAAAAAAAATCGATTTTTCTGAAGTGTCACCCTGGTATAGCCCCTTAAATTCGTTTTGTTTCGTAGAACATCTGTGAGCTAATTCATGTCATGGCTTGCGTAATTACACTCGACATCGCGGTGGTTTTATTCTTTTTTGTTTTGTCGAGAGTAACCTGTAAATATTGGAGGGTCTTGTGAAATTGCTTTTGTAGACTGAACGAAAAACCCAAATGAATTTCCTCAATTTTATCGTTTTCCTTTTTAGGTTCAGATCTCGCGGTGATTCAAAGTAGAATGATTTTCAGGAATTTACGATTTGTTTAATCTTCTCTGTGACAAATGAAGACATTCAAATCGGATGCAGTATGATAGGATTGTCAATATTGAAAATTTGGCAAAAATGTGTCAGCTGTGCACAGACATGTCTGCGCAATTCGGTGTCGACAACATTTTCTCCAGATAAAACAATGCAGTGGCACCACGAATGATAGGATTTTGGATGATGAGCGATAAAGTTATAGTGAACATTTCGATGAATTTTTTTTCTGAATACTTGCTGCCTCAATATGATACTTCTAGGGTCTTACAATACCTTTGAATGGTCGGAAAACAAGCCTTTTTGGGTTTTTTTTTTTTTTGAAATACTAATAAAGCCATTAAAATTAGGTTTGCAGGGTTTGGTTTACATCTATGTAGATACTCAAATCAATTTTTTATTTTCCACAAAGATAGAAAATAGCGGCCCAGTGGCCGGTAGAAAAAGAACGTCTTTTTTTTTATTTCCTCCACAGGCCGACTCCTTCGAGACGCAGCACCTAGAACGAAAAATATTTTTTTCGTAATCGTGAGTTTTGGTAGCGAAATACCCACGATTATTACGAAATATTGAATTTTCCAAATTTATCACCATTGTGGAAAAAAATCTCCTTTTCGACTAAAAAAACGGTTTTAATTTATTTATAAAAAACCGTCATAGTTAAGGGATCGTAAAAATCGTGTGTACTTCGCTAGAAGATCTATCTAAGAAGCTTCAGTTAAAATTTGAAATCAATCTGTTGAAAATTGTAGGAGCTACGAGTCCGCCCGATTTCGAAAACATGGTTTCAAGAAAACTTAAAGTTTCACCCCCATTTTCCGTCGGACCATATCATTCTTGGGATCTTTATACACGATTTAAGCCAATTAAAAAAACGATAATTCTTTCATTTTCTCAAAAGTATATAAGGCCTTAAATAAATATTCAACGCAGCTATAATCCGTCTACTGATTTTCGGTACCGGGACGCGAAAGTAGGACGATTTTCCGTCGTCGAAATATTGAAATCAGAGGTTGGGGAAAGGGCTGCCGAGGGATTCTTGAGGCCGAAGTACAAGCTGGTACGTAATTCGTTGAAAGCTCGGGACGTTAACTCGCGAAACCGGGGGTCCTCAAAGGAAGATGGCTTTAAGTAAATCAGCGAGCTTTTAGGAGCATCGACGTTGCTGCTTGACGATGGCGTTCTTTCGCTGTATTGGCTGCTGACGTGACTCCGTCGTATCTTTTTCGATATAAAAGAGGAAGAAAAAGAAAACGCTAAGACATCGACAAGCTCGTCGTCACGGGAAGAATATGCCTTCAAAAGGGTCCCCTCAAACGTTTGACAGGCCTGGAACTCTGCGCTGGACGTTGAATCATTTATTTCCCTTTGAGTGCGCCCATCAGGCTCTCACTGCGTTACCTTTGAATCGCCCAATCACATAACCGGATCAGGCTGCCACTGATTCATGCGGCAAGAAATTGCCGCAACTTCGTGACTTCGGAGAGTAAGATAAGCGAGGCCTTTACCTCGATATACATGATGACTGAATCCGTAGGAAAGTAGTATTCTTCGATCGAATCGACGAGAAGCGGAAGGACGAAACGGAAGAATCACGATTTGGAGGGCAAACGAGAAATTCGCAATAAATTTTCGAATAACGTAGCGTCTCGACTTTTGTGTACGTTGGCCGATTAGCCAATTGTCGTCTTGAAAAGTTTTCTACTCTCTCGTTGGCCTCGTCGAAGCTACAAAACGCCTGGCAGAGAAAAAAGTGAGAGACAGAGAGAGAGAGAGAGAGAGAGAGAGAGAGAGAGAGAGAGAAAATAAAAAAAAACAGGATGTAGAAAATCACTTTGCGACTTTGCGTCCCGTTGAAAGTCCGCAAAGTCGAGGGTTGGGGTGCGAAAGGGATGGAGGGTCGTCCCGTCCATGCTCCGTACGAAACATCTCCCCGATGGAATCTATTAAACTCCAGCAATATACGCTACACGCGGCCATCCCTTATTTCGATTGCAAAAGCAAAAGGAGCCCGAGCAACCCCCGCCCACTCTTTCTCTCTCCCTCGCTTCCTATCGCGCTCTCGAAGGTCCACGGGCGTCTCCAGTCAATCTTTGAAAAACTTTTGCCTACGAGGGACTTTTCGACCGAGCCACGTCCTTCTGCAAGTTAATCGCAAATTACATTACCCCAAGAACAGTTTTCTCGGGGCTCGAGGGGACAAACGGGAAGAGAATCTGCCACTGGCGACACGAAACTGCAACAGACTTTAAGGGAAGAGTCTCAAAGTCGGGAGACACGTGAAATAGGATGATTCGAGTTGAAAGTTTCGTATGTTTCTTGACTTCGGATGGCCGAGTACACGGGTCGTCAACTTTTCGACCATTGGTCGTAGTCATTTTCACCGAAATTTCATACGAGCTGGGGAAATGCAAACATGTCAATGGTAAGAAATCTTGTAATTATGAAATGTCCCGGCCTCGATACTGGTGTTTATATTTTTACGTCTCGTAAAATTTGGTCCAGGGCCAACAAAAGATTATAGTAAAGTCCAGTAAAAGAGACGAAAATCGAGCACTTTTTAGCGTAGAATATGAATTTTTGACTGAATGGTTGCATACCGAAAGTAACTCCAATAAAATATTGCCTCTCAATTCGCGCCAACCCTAAGTAGGGGTTGAAAACTTAAAAATCGCTGTATCTCGATAAATAATAACCCGATGAAAAAATATTTGAAACGAAAGTTGTTCGGAATAATAAAATACGTCTAAAGTTGTCTGACATCCAATCCCCTATCTTTGAAAATAGCTGCACAAAAACACGAGAGCACCACTGAACCAGACAGAATCTTCGAATCGTTTTTGTGCCGCTATTTTCGAAGATAGGGGGTTGGATGCCGGGTAGCTTTACACGAATTTTATTATGCCAAAAAACTTTTGTTTAAAACCTTTTTTGATCGGGCTATTAATTGCCGAGATACGGCGATTTTTAAGTTTTCAACCCCTATTTCTTAGGGTTAGGGCGAGTTGAGGGGCACAATTTTATTGTGGTTACGCAACCATCTACCTTCAGTCAAAAATTCATATTGTACGCTAAAAAGTGCTGGGTCCTCGTCTCTTTTACTGAACTGTGAGGCGCAGGAACAATGTGGAAAAAAAATCGAAAACTGCTAATTTACTTATACGAAGGATGAACAAGAATTTCAGTAGTCTGCCCTCGAGAAGCAAAAAAAACTCTTCAAAATGCATAATTCTTGAAGGACCGAATACATGATGATATTTTTTCACAAAATAGTGTGCATTTTTTACACGCACAATTTTGTACAAAAGAATTTTGAAACAGCAGCAACCTTTCAGCCAGATTCGACAATGAAGCTATAGAAAAATTCGATGACTTCGCGAATGAACGATCACGTAATTACTCGAACAATTTCTCTCATTGATTTGTAATGTCATTAGCCAATTGCTCAACGATGAGCGTACGACTCGAGGAATAACCCTAAAATTCTCACATAAACGTGACTCTCTGAAAATTTGATCTCTTCATGATCCGTAAATCTCTGCGGAGAGTAATCATATTACAAAGCGGCCAATAGCTATACGCGAAGACCAGTGAAAGGTGGAGCAAGTCATATATGCGAATGAAGTAGAGCGAGGAAAGCTGGTACTAACTTATCTCGAGATTTCGGCCGTTCTTCAGCACTTCGCGGTGGGTAAATAATGCATGACGTAATTTGTGAGGGAGAGATGAGAAAAATAGGGGATAAAGTGTTCGGAGAGGGGTCAAAAAGCCCCCGGGGACGCAATCCCGTCGAGGATCGTTGAGCTGCAAAACTATACGTATTCACGCGTACTGTATCCATTTCGTCGCAAAAGTCAGAATACTCCGCGGAATAAAACGTTTTTTTTTCTTCCCGAAAAAGAAGTACCCGTGTACACCGCTGGAATCGTTTGATCCCGTGACGATTGAGCAAGTAATAATAACCACACGGTGAAGAGAAAAAGAGGAACAGAAGAAACGTCAGGATCAAATGGATCACGAGCATCTGCGAAAATAGAACGAGGAACTCTCTTGTTTTTACCCCTGAAGGGACGACACAGACGTCAAGATTCCCTTACGAATCTACATTTCAGCGCTGATTCCTGTGATCCATATATTTTTTTAAATTCAAGTCCGGGCCTCCGAAATTCATCTGGTCCAGGCTCTTTCAAAGGTGAATTCTCCGATCCGCATCGGAAAAAATTTCCCTCTATACCCGGCTTAGACACTCAGATAGATTACTTTCGATCTCGCAAAGCAAAACGTCCATGACATTGATTCATCTATCCCTTTCACCCAAACATCCCGAACGAAAAAAGGCATTGATGGAAAAGAAATTATCGGTAAAAACTTTTGGGTCTACCCGAAGAAACTTGAGAAAATTGGCATCGACGAGAAACTAATCTTCAGACAGTTTTTACGAAAATCCAATGATATACAGAATATCTATTAATTTTCCAGTTTTAGAAACGTTAGTTTTGCACGTATTGGTTGGCAGTTGTAGAATTTTTCATTATTTCAATCATTTATTTCAAACTCAACACTAAAACAAGCTTCAAATACTTTATAACAAGGTTTATTTGTTGCTTGACTTCGTGCACCAGTCGTATCTGCACGGAAATCCAAGTGGAATTATCTTCCTTGCGATCTGAGGGACATCTATTATTTTCCGAAGGACTTTTAAACACTGCCATTCAAGGCGGAAGCGTCAGCAGGGCCTCCATGAATTACGATCTAAAAATCGCCGAGCCGTACTGCTCGGAAAGATCAATGGATGTTATATTCCAGTATGATTTAGCCCAAATCAAGATTAAGTTACATTGTGGCTAATAATTTCGGTTTTCAAATCTCTAGAGTCCCGTTTATGAGAGAATTTTAGCGTTATTCCTCAAGTCGTGCGCTTATAACTGAGCAGTTGGTTTATGACATTATAAATCAATGAAAAAAAATTGTTCGAGTATTTATGTCATCGTCCATTTGCGAAGTCATCATATTTTGTATAACTTCATTGTTGGATCAGGCTGAAGGATGCTGCTGTTTTGAAGCTCTCTCTTAAACTGTGTACGTGAAAAATGCAAAATTTTGTACGAAAAATTTAAAATATTACACAAAGTGCAAATATCTCATGACATTGAAAATACAATCAGACGTTTCGGGCAATAAAAACAGGTACATGTGAATATCCATACATGCATCTATCCATCCATCGATCTATCATGTGAATATCCATTCATCCATATATCCATTCATCCATTCATCTATCCGTCCATCTATCCATCGATCCATCCATCCATCCATGAATCTATTCATTCATCCATCCATCCTTTATCCATCCACCCATCTATCCATCTATGCGTCCATCCACCCATCTATCCATCTATGCATCCATCCATTCATCTACCCATGCATCCATCCATCCATCTATCCATCCATGTAACCACCAATCCATCAGTCCATCAGTCCATCTATCCATCCACCCAACGATCCATCTATCCATTCATCCATATATCCATTCATCCATTCATCTATCCGTCCATCTATCCATCCATCCATTCATCCATCCATGAATCTATTCATTCATCCATCCATCTATCCATCCACCCATCTATCCATCTATGCATCCATCCACCCATCTATCCATCTATGCGTCCATCCATTCATCTACCCATGCATCCATCCATCCATCTATCCATCCACCCAACGATCCATCTATCCATTCATGCATATATCCATTCATCCATCCATCCATCCATCCATCCATCCATCCATCAATCCATCCATCTATCCATCCATCCATCCATTCATCCCTCTCCAATCACAGGCATTTGGGATGTCGCAGCTCCCTCACTCTACTACAACACAGTGGCAGTGGAGTGGGGGTAGCGTAACTTTCATGTGACATCTAGCTAACTCAGACCCCTATACCCAGCCAACCTCAACAAACAAATACAATTTTAAAAGCATTTTCAATGCTGGAAAATATAATTTATTCGGTCCTTCAAGAATTACGTGTTTCAAAGAGTTATTTGCTTCTCGAGAGCAGACTACTACATTCTTGTGCATCCTTCGTGTACGTAAATTTGCAGCTTTTGAAACTTTCTCCACATTGATCCTGCGCCCCAACTTTTGTTGGTCCTGGGCCGAATTTTACGAGACGTAAAAGTGTAAACGACAGTATCGAGGCAGGGGAATTTCATAATGACAGGGGCTCTTACCATTGACAGGCTTGCTTTCCCCAAATCGTATCAAATTTCGTTGAAAATGGGACCAATGGTGGAAAAGTTGACGACCCGCATACTCAGCCATCCGAAGTGAAGAAAAATACGAAACATTCAACTTGAATCATCCTATTTCACGTGTCTCTCGACGACTCAAATCAATATTAAGTTACATTTTGGCTAATAATTTTACTTTTCTGAATGGGTATCGCTAGCCAGCTGCACAAAAATGAAAGGGCGCTTTATAATACGTACAATATAATTCAAATTCAAGAGACTGGAACCAAGTGATAAAAAACGAGATCGAATGAAGTTTCTACTGTTTATATCAACTATATGCATTTTTCCATACGGATATATATACGCAACACGAGCCTTGAGCTTCCCCCACCACTTGGTGCATAAATCGATATGCGATTGTGCGCAGCATAAAGGAGACTGTCGTTTGAAAGGACCTTTCTGAAATCGATCTCTTGTAGTTCACAAAGGGCTGCCGCTAGCCGAAAACAGTAATAACTGAACCATACGAAGCATGAACGTCCAATGAAATGACTTACAGATGATTCTACGGTCAACACGGACTTTCCGGTTAAGAGATTCACCGCGGTCCAGTACACTCAACCAGCCGCAGCTATATCACCGCTCTCGAAATCGACGAGGCACCTTTTGGGTCCGGAACCTGATCCACGCTACTATTACACTCATCGAGCGCAGCAGGAGACCATTACCATCGATCGGGATAATCTCAAGCACGGTAATAACACGAATTAACATAATAAATACTTAGAATATACATCCATCGAGCCATTAAGAGACCATTCCAGCGTGACTGGCTTGAAATTACTGATTTTCATAATTTAAACGAAAAAACAAATTCCGATAATCAATCAGATTTTTCTTCTTTAAACGACTTATGCTGTACATGAAAGTATTTTTAAATGCTTTAGTTTTATGTTTTTTTAGAATTTTTTTTTGGCCACTGCACAATCGGCCTAAAAAAAATTGCGCCTGACGGTGGAAAGTCCCACTCCTCCAAAAATTGTCTAAAGGAAAAAATGAAAAGAAAACAAAAAAAAACCCACGAGACACGAATTGACATAATAAATACTTAGAATATGCATCCGTCGAGCCATTAAGACCTTAGGCCACTCTAGAGGCCGAAAAATAGGCTTTGTGGGGATTCTTTTTCTCAAAAAAAACTACAAAATAAATCGAGATTACAAAAAAGGGTGTTTATCATAGATATCAGTGACTGTAAACAATAATTTTCTTGAAGCGATTAATTACAAAATGGCGACTGTGCAGCGAAATTGCTGATTTTTATGATTTTTTATTATTTTGTAAAAAATGTTAATTATAAACCCACAGTGGTTGATGGACGGTTGGGGTTCGGCTCAGACGGACTTCGAGTCGAGATACTCGGAGCGGTGACCGCTCAGCCGGGCCTTGGAAATCGGGAAATAAAAAGTTGTATCGTGGAATTTCTCAAAATGTGGACTTACGTGAAAGAAGATAAACGAAGTTCCGAAAGACTGCCTCTTTTTTTCGTTTTTTGAAACATTATCCGACACGATGATTCACATTTAAACTGAGAGATGCATTTTTTGCTGAAATTGATTGGGTAGAAGAATATATAACGGAACTCACGCTAATGGGGTATTCACCCAATTCACAAGTTGATTCGCCAATGAAGCATTTTCGAACGGATTTACTTAGTTAAAGTTGATTAAAGCTTTTATCGTTATTGAGCAAAATCGTTTTATTGTATCGCCTGCATCGCAGGAATTGCAGCTGCTTCGCGACCGACACCAGCAACAATAAGAGTCGTCACAGCGCTGCTCGGTGATTTGTGCAGCGAGGACAAGGATTGCACTATACCGAATAGCGAATGCATCAGCGGTGGATGCGTCTGTTCCGAGGGATTCGCTGAGACAAGCGACAGGCAGGAATGTTTCGGTAAATATTTTCATCAACTTTCCCGTTTGCAAAAAAATGGCAATTATGAACCTTGATTTTTTAGCCATTTTGTAAATTGACTCGGAAAAAGACTGAATCTCTGAAAATCAGATTTTTTAACTCAGACTTCAATACAGTAAAATATTTAAATATTCCGAAAATGTAACATACAAAAAAATCATTTTTTTTAAACTACTTCTTCCATGTCTTTTCAAAATTCTCTATCATTTATTTTGTTTTGCACTATCTTCTTCAAGCCAATTACGACTCGGTGACTCCGGTCGAGGAATTCAAAGCTTGCCTCTCCTATCCGTGTCACATGTCGTCGACCTGCATCGATCTGCCAAGTTCGACTTTCGCGTGCATCTGTCGGCCGAATTATACCGGCCTACTTTGCGACGAGGAAATAAATAAGAGGGACTACGAGATTCCCTCGTTCGATGGGAGGAGTTACGTTCGTATGTCTAGACTCAAGGCTTATCACAAATTCAACATCGAAATCGAGTTCAAGACGTACGCGGACAATGGAATTATTCTGTACAACCAACAGAAGAACGATGGAACCGGTGATTTCGTATCACTCGCTATAATAAATGGGTGAGTCGTCAAAAAAAAGGAACATCAATTTTCAACAGCAAAAGCGATTGTTTCAACATCACTTTTAACAATAATGAATTCAGGGCTCACATACCTTTGGATGGACGGAAAATAAGGATTTTATTTAAAAATAGTAATAAACCTGTTAAGATAAGGTTGGCAGGGTTTATTTTACATGTCTGTAGATGCTCAAATCAATTTTTTAATTTCCAAAAAGATGCAAAATAGCGACTCGGTGGCCGGTAGAATGAGAACGTCTGTTTTGTACGTCCTCCACCGGCGAACCAAACATTTTTTTTCGTAATCTACATGAGTTTTGCTAGCGAAGTACACACGATTATTCCAAAATGTTGATTTTCCCAAATTTGGTACCATTGTGAAAAGAAAATCGCATTTTCGACTAAAAACGGCCTTAGTTTATTTATAAAAACCGTCATGGTTGATGGATTTTAAAAATCATGTGTACTTCGCTAGAAAATCTATCTAAGAAGCTACAGTTGAAATTTGAAGTCAATCAGTTGAAAATTGTAGGAGCTGCAAGTCCTCCCGATTTTAAAAATGTGGTTTCAAGAAAAACGCGTTTAAAGTTTTTAAACAATTTTTCTCCGGATCAATCACACTTGGGATGTTTATACACAATTTAATCCAATACAAAAGAAACGACACATTTTTCCAACGGTAAACAAGGCCTCAAATGCCACATCTGTTCGAGTAAACGTGTTGTCTAATTTTGTTTGGGTTTGTTTCCAGATTCGTCCAATTCCGTTATAATCTTGGAAATGGTCCGGTAATATTAACATCAACGGAGAAAGTGACCATGAAGAATGTTCATCGTATCGTCGCGAAGAGATATCACAAAGACGGTGTTTTGATCTTCAATGACGGTGATGACATCGCTGGGCAGAGTCAAGGAATGCTCAAGTCGTTGGATCTCAATCAGGACACCTTTGTTGGAAACGTCCCGACGAATTACAGCCGGTAAACAAACTGCTTTTCTTCGCTAATTGATTAAAAAGAATTTAAAAAAAACATCCACGACCCGCATATTTCTGAATACTCAGTTATGCATTGATGTCTATCGAGAATTTTAGAAAAATTACAAGATTTGCAACAACAGAAAATGAACGAAGGAAAAAAAAATGTTTTCAGGATATACGACAATATTGGCACAAGTCACGGTCTTCTCGGGTGCATTCAAAAATTGAAGATCGACCGTGTCACCGTCGACCTTCATATCGGTAAGGACAAAGAGGTCCTGGAGACTCATCGTGTCAAAGAGTGTCGTGACAACGCGTGCGCCAATTTGCCTTGCCAAAACGGCGCAACGTGCTCACCTATATTCGAGGAAGATTTGTGCAACGGACGCGAATGTAGAAACGGACCGAGGAAGAGCAAGGCCAGGAGAAAAGGCAACAAAAGTCACAATAACGGCAATCGTAAAAATAAGAACAGAGCAATGAATGTCGTGAGGTGCAAAGGCTCCCATTGCACGGAGTCCGAGCAAAAGCAGAAGAGATCGAAGAAGAAGAGCTCGTTGAAATCATCAAGAATACGATGCGCGGATTCAAACTGCGACTACGATTACGACCTCGATTACGAGGCCAATTATGACAACGACAATTACGCCGTTACGAAGTACGAACCACCCGAATACAAGTGTATATGCACATCTCAGTACACAGGCAAAAATTGCGAGGAATCTCTGGATCCTTGTATGGGTGAACCCTGTCAGCATGGTGCAACCTGCGACATACTGCCACAAGGTGGCTATGTCTGCAAGTGTCCACCTGGCAGGGCCGGGGAACATTGCGAAATACGTGAGTACAATGGCTGTCCATTACTCAAAGTGATATCCTGTGGAAAAAGAATCATTATAATCTACCCAATCGAGTCGTCAAAGAGCAAATCATGCACCTAATCTTAGGCTGTAAAGATTACATTGCAATACTTTCACGATCCCATCAATCATATGAGGCACGCATCAAATGAAATCCAGTGGAAATTGGATCATTGAAGTGAAATCCAGTGGAAATAGGATCATTCAAGTGAAATCCAATAGAAATAGGATCATTATAATCTACCCAATCAAGTCGTCAAAGAGCAAAGCATGTACCTAATATTGACTGGAAAGATTACGTTGCAGTACTTTCACGATCCCATCAATCATATGAGACGCGCATCAAGTGAAATCCTGTAGATATAGCATCATTGTAACTAGCGCAATCAAATCGTCAAAGAGCAAGATGTGCACCTAATCTTATGCTAGAAAGACAACTTTGCAATATTTTCACGATCCCATCAACCACGTGAAGCGCTCATTTGATGTACCTCAGGGAATATGTATAATACAAACCTGGCGGGGGTGTTAGAAGTGGCACCATCCGGAGGATCAATCTTTGACACACTTTGCCGGTTATCCTAACCTATAACTACGTAACGTGTAGCTGTATTTTAACACAGTAGATTGTATGATTGAAAATCATACGAATCTTATTTTGCAGTTTTGCAGGCAGAATTGATTGGGAAGTAACAAGTAGTATCATCACCTGATATCATTCAATGGCTCATCCTAAGAACTTCATGCCAAACTAACGCCCCCTTCCGGTGATAAAATCACAAGTACATTAGAATGTCATTTACAGTCGATTCCGAGCTGACGGAGCTACTGATTCCTGAATTAACCGGTGACGGTTTTCTTGAGCTACCGTGCCTCGAGAGTGTCGCCAAGGCATTCTCCATCGAGCTATGGTTTTTGGCCCGCTCCAACGACGGCCTACTCCTGTACAACGGCCAATTGAGCAACGGGCGCGGCGATTTCATAAGTCTCAATATGGTACAAGGAAAATTGGAATTCCGATTCAACTTGGGCAGTGGTATCGCGAATATAACGTCGCCGGATATCGTCACCCTGGACACGTGGCATTGCGTGAGAATCAGCAGATTGGGAAGAGAGGGTCTTTTACAATTGGACGACGGGACGATCGCCCGAGGCTTTTCCGGAAACCCGCTCGCTGAGCTCAACCTCGAAATGCCGCTGTACATCGGTGGTGTCAAGTGAGTTGTTTCATCTTTTGATGAGTTGGCTATTGCATGCACTTCTGAGCTTTTTTCGGATTAATAAGTACACTGAGAAAAAAAAACTAATTGAAACAGAAAAATATATTGGTTGATCCAAATAAATGTGCTGCTGCGGAGTGCCACCAATATATGAGATTGTTACAATACTATAAAATATAGGAAAATGTGATTGATTTAAATAACATATTATTTTATTTGAAAAAGCTCTTCTGTTCTCTGAATATCTACTTTATCCTTCAAATAAAATTATATTCTATTGAAATCATGAAACGGTTGTTACGCCATTTTTTATTTCGTACAAAAATATAATCAAAGGAATCAATTATTTCTTTACTACATCGAAACGAATATGCCATGGGACGTAAGCTTTTCAATTCGTTTTTAATATTAAATAAAAAGTGAGCAATAGAATGATCATCCGCGATAATAGTGGAGAGAATATCAGATATCCAATGGAATATCCATGGAGAGAATATCAGATATTCAACTGATAAGAACAGATACTACACTTTGATCTTAGCCACAGGCCAAGAAAGGATACTCTTTAGAGTTTCTCTGGCGTTTAAGGAGGTACGGTGATTGGAGCGAGTCCAAGATAAAAGCCCGATTTTTTTTAATAACATTGTCGAGAGCTTCGTCCATGCGTATGCGGAGTTTCCGCGAGATTTACCGTACAGTTTCCGAGTTATTAATTGTTAAAGTTGGTCAATTAGTCACACGTAGACGACAAAATGTGCCTGTCCTCTCATATATCGATTTTTTTGTGCTACTTGGAGCCAAGACACGCGTAAAAAAAACTGACGGTTGCGTTCGTTGGTTCGTTGTGATCAATAAGGCAACTTAAATTGGAAAGCTCACCGCAGAAATAAGCAATAAATTTAGAAATAAAGTCGCGAAAAACCGAAGTATTCGGCGAGAGAGACGTCTCGTGACATAACCGCAGCCATCTTGCTCGAAGTGTGGCAACGCCGGATACCCGCGCAAATTTGATTCTTCTATCGGATATTTTCAACGCGAATTAAACATATGGTTGTGTGAAGCCGTACGTTTTTTAATCGATTATAAAAGGCCTTTCGTCGATATTTACTCAAAGTTCTTTTATGTATAGCTAAGGCATCTCAATCTTTCTGGCGACATGCATACAACGCATTTATATGTAAAGTCAGCATGGAAAAACCGTCATATAAAATGAACGTTCGTTTTTATATCTGCAAATATTGTGAAAATTAGGAAAGGGAAAAATAACATAACAATCGATGAAATATGTTTTGACTTCGGACATATTGGACATTGGATATTGAGGTTAACGTCAACGCGACGGTTTTCATTTGCATTCGCAATATCATCTTTTCACTCTCTAATTCTTGTTCGACAGAATCTACCTTTGTCTCTAAACTGGACTTCCGGTACAATCCTGTTACTCTCTTGATAAAATTCTACAGTACTTATTTTCATTCTCCATGTTTACCGGCTACCAAAAATAATAAGCCGAGCGCGTGGGACCGATGACAGCTATCGAAAATGCAACGATGCTAAACGTCAAAGATATGGCGTACTACTGAAGTCGAGTAGTAGATTATTACGTTTGTTTTCATATTATAAAAATAATAAGTAGCTTGAAATTCAATACTTAAAAAATATTTCTCGAAATATAGGCCACACACATATGTCTAAAACGTAGCGGTATTATGGCGAAAAAAAGACTCTTAGTTTACTAGCGTGGTCTCATCACCGTACCTCCTTAAGTACATTTTCGGTTCGCGCTACGCTTACGAGAAACGAGCGCGCGTGCGGCTTCTAGCGGTTACTCCGAGAACCACGGGTTTCCTTACACCTATAATTTCGGTGACGCTCGGCCATGATTTGGTTGAATTTTTTCAACCAAATGCGCAAGAAACCAATTTTATTTTCGCATAATTGTTTAATCAATTCGGACATTCGCTTAATATTTTTCAATCAAAACAAAATATTAATATTTTAACGAATAATTTACTTGGAATTCAATATCGGATATGGTGAAAAAAAAAATAACATATTTACTCAATAGAAATTTGATCTGAATCAAACGGGAGAAACAAAATGTTTCTTGTGTACTCGAATCAACAATATTCATGTTATGAATTGAAACGCTTTTTTTGTTCGTTGCAGAAAATGCATTGATAACTATATAATTTGTTCGCGATAATTATTTAGATAGTTTCAATAATATATTGTTCTCGGCTAACAATATATCTTTTGAATGAAAAAAAAACTTTTAATTTTATCATCTTATTAAAGTCAATATCGTTTTGTTTGGACTAATGAATCTGATTATTTACACCAACCATTTTACAATTGAATCCACGAAATCTCATTCAATAACACCAATGATATTGGATCAATGATTTTTTTTCTCAGTGTACCAATAGTATCAATAACTACCTAAAGGCACCGTTGCGTTATCAAAATTGCCCAAGCATACTTTCGTCTATGCGAAATCAATTGAACAAATGGATCATTTGATTTACATTTGATATACCAACTTTCATTCTTCATCGTCCGATCTTTCACTTGTTCGGATACGATCCTTTGACATAGGAGACCGAGCTGAAAGTCCAAGAACGTCTTGAACATTCCAATAGATAGTACAGTCGTGCTGTATATTGGAATCGGAAAAAATTAGAAGAAGGCTAGTTTTTTGACAGGTGATTTTGTAGGTGCCACGGCTGCTAAAACCAAGTTTGCCTAAAAATCGGGGGGTAGGGTTTTTTAGGGGATGGGGGTGGATTAATGCCAAACTACAACTTCCACGAGGTCGGCGCCAGGAGACAAAATGTTCAGAAAAATCCGGGTTTTATTTTTGTGCATAGCGCCGACGTCGTGGAAGTTCATTTTGAGGGTGAAAAAGTGGGGTGAAATTTTGAAAAATCAGTTTTCATTCGATAACTCTTTAGGACAAATTCATATAATTTTTGTTCAAATGGAAACGTTGTAGCCCTTGAAAAGACGCGTCGATCGAGTTTTCGATCAACCCTCTCCAATAATATCTTCACCCCCAAAAAAATTGCTGAAGAATTAACAAAAAAATTGTATATTGAATAACTCAAAAACAATCGATTTTTCGGGGATGGTTCAAATGTACAAAATCTAGAGAAAAATTTTCTCTATATTTTCGTTCCTATGCACAACTTTTGAATTTTGCTTTTTCGAACCCCTTTCAGGGGTTGAAAATTCAAAATGAAATTTTGGGAAAACTATTGACCGAAACTAAAGAGATACGAGTTTGGCGCTGTGGACAAAAATGTAGCTGAGGGTTCAAGCTACAAATTCTTCCACGGCGGCGAATTCGTGTTGTCAATAGTTTTCCCAGAATTTCATTTTGAATGTTCAACTCCCGAGAGGGGTTGGAAAATCAAAATTCAAGGGTGGTCCATAGCAAAGAACATATGGAGAAAATTATTCTCTCCATTTTGTACATTTGAACCATACTCGAAAAACCGATTGTTTTTGAGTTATTCAATAAACTATTTTTTTTTTTTGGTTTTTTAACCATTTTTTGGGGTGAAAATATTATCGGAGAGTGATGATCGAATACTCGATCGACGCGTCTTCCCAAGGGCTACAACGTTCCCGTTTGAACAAAAAACGTACGATTTTTTTCTAAAGAGTTATTGAATTAAAACCGATTTTTCAAAATTTCACCCCACTTTTTCACCATCAAAATGAACTTCCACGACTTCGGCACTGTGGACAAAACTAAAGCCCGGATTTTTCTGAACATTTTGTCTCATTGTGCCGACTTCGTAGGGGTTGTAGTTCGACATTAATCCACCCCCATCTCCTTTCATCCCCTAAAAAAGAACCCCACACCCCGATTTTTAGGCAAACTTGGATTTAGCACCCGCGCGGCACCTACAAAATCACCTGTCAAAAAACTAGCCTTCTTCTAATTTTCTCCGATTCCGGGTTTTTTTTTTTCAACGACAGCACGACTGTACTAATATTAATCTCTGCTCCAGTTTGTAGCGAGCAATGTCATTTATCAAATCATCCCTTGCGTGCAGACACTGGCGGGAAGTTCATCATCTTGCGGGAGCTTGGACCGGGCTGGTAGGCGCCGTACAACGACTGATGGTCAACGGCAAAACGTATCAGAATCTCGCCGTAAACGTGACGCAACACAACACGGATCTTTACGATGGCTTGCCGTGTCCAAGCAACGAGAATCCGTGTCACAATGGTGGCGTCTGTTTGCCTCTGTTGAACAGCTATCTTTGCAAATGCGCCAGCAGTTACAACGGTCTTCATTGCGAATTCTGTAAGCACAGCGATGCCCGTTGACCATTACTTAGGTTGGCTGCTAAGTTTTTCAATGCGAGACATCGTACATGTGGCGTTACGTTTGCTTCGTAAATTTGCAGTTATGGGCTACGATGTTTCCGGTGGAGACATATCAGAAAGACCTGTGCGCTTTGACGGTGACAATTTCTTGCAGTTCAAACATCGCTTTAGCAGGAGGTCAGTATGATCAAAGACATTTAAGATAAAATACTTGTTGTTTAGGACTTTGCGTATGATTCATAGGGAATGAACGAATTGCACCCTGAAGCCGAAATGATGGTTCTGTCTAATTGAGGGGTTGTTTGTCGTACGGATAATATTGCACGATTTATTTCAAATCGCGCAATGTTTGATAGCATAAATACGAAAAATTAGTGAATTCTTGTTAAAAAAAATTGAACATGCAATCACTCAATTGATTTATTTTGACAGCTCGAATTTCTTTACGATGAACAGAACTTTCACGGTGTTCCGTTAAATATATATTATAAACCTGTATATGCAAGGTGACCATTATAAGATGCCCATGGATTTTTCAAGGGCATGTATAAAATCAACATAACCTCACAAACTTTTGAACATAGATTCTCTGTTCGAACATTTCAGCTATCTTTCTCGCACCCGTATGTCAGGTGGTACATCTTCTACTTCGCCTTAAGGGTCTGTCACCGACAGAAATATGATATTCCACGGTTTTTCAAGTCCTCTTAAAAAAAATATAGCATATTTTTTTATGGGTACTGTTTTCCAGAAAATATGGAGCATTCTGGAAAAAAATCAACATTCTAATTTGAGTTGAGCAGAATGAAAAAAATAAAATTCCGAATGCGAAACACTTTAATTTTTTTTACTGGAATTAAATTTCGTTCATCGACTTTGAAATGGACCTTTGATTATTTTTTTTCTCGATAACTTGTATTTAGAATTTAATTATTTTTAACCCGATGAACTCACAATGGAATTATGATTTTTTTCCAGAATGCTTTATTTTTTATAGTAAATACTGCTGATCGTAAAAACATGCTTTTTCTAAGAAGACATGAAAAACTATTGAAAATAATATTTTCCTCTATTACAAAATATCTGCGCAAAACCCTCAAAAATCCATGGCCACCTTATATATACAGGACTACTGGTTATCGGTCTTGATCCCGTGAAAGTTTTCCGCAATCAAACAACCCAGTAACGCTTTATGCGTAAGCATACCATTTTCGAGATATTTATTATTGTTCTAATTTATTTTCAAAGCAAGACTTAGGCTACTTTGAAAATTAATTTAAAAAATCTGTTGTACGGAATTAAACATTTTTTTATTATTTTTAGTTCGAGGACACAGTAACAAAGAATGATCAACAATAAAATAAGACCAATTATTAGACTTGCAGAGTTTTGGACCCCTAATTCACAAATATTTGCAGATTATTCTCATTCTATTGTTGATAATTCTTTGTCTACGTCCACAAACTACAAATAATAAAAAAAATTGATTCCGTAAGGCAGTTGTTTAAATTTATTTACAAAGTTGCCTCACTTCAAGAAACATAAATAAAATAATAATATCTCGAAAATTGTTCACTTTTGCATAGAGCATTACTGGGTTATTTGATGACGAAAAACATGCCCTACAACCCTTTCATGCGATCGTGATCAATAACCAGTAGCCCTGTGCATATACAGGGTGTCCCAGAACTCAACGTTAAGCCGAAACGGGGTGACAGGATTGATTGTAACCATCATGAGAAAAATCAGAAAAAAAATAAAGGAGAAAAAAAATAAAGCAGAAAAAAAATAAAGCAGGGCCTTTCAAAGTAGACAAATTTTGAAAATTTTAAATTCGTAGTTTAACAAATAGCCTTAATTCTAGGAAACTTGGGTTTGTTTGGGTTTGTTTCACAATAACCGAAAAATGGTTACAGTTTGACCAAATTTCTAGGTTTTTCTTAAATGCCCATAATTTTCAAACTGCATGGGATAGATTTTTTTTCGGATTTTTCTCATGATGGGTACAATCAATCCTGTCACCCCGTTTCGGCTTAACGTTGAGTTCTGGGACACCCTGTATATATATATATATATATATATATATATATACATTCTGGTTAACGTTGAGTTCTGGGACACCCTGTATATATATATATATATATATATATATATATATATATATATATATATACATTCTGGTGTCCCAGAACTCAACGTTAAGCCGAAACGGGGTGACAGGATTGATTGTAACCATCATGAGAAAAATCCGAAAAAAAATCTATCCCATGCAGTTTGAAAATTATGGGCATTTAAGAAAAACCTAGAAATTTGGTCAAACTGTAACCATTTTTCGGTTATTGTGGTTAATTTTTATTATTTTTGTTCATTTAAACTTTGGAACCGTAACCCTAAATAACATTTCTAGAGTCACAGTCAAAAATAATGACACAATTGCCCCAAGTTTCCTAGAATTAAGACTATTCGTTAAACTGTGAATTTAAAATTTTCAAAATTTGTCTACTTTGAAAGGCCCTGCTTTATTTTTTTCCTGCTTTATTTTTTTTCTGATTTTTCTCACGACGGTTACAATCAATCCTGTCACCCCGTTTCGGCTTGACTTTGAGTTCTGGGACACCCTGTATATATACCGCAATTTCCGAAAGTTGAATATACATGTATTCCTTTACTCTTCTTCCACATAGTGGAACGTAGCGAAAAATAATTACCACTAAATTCTAATTATCTCTCTAGTTCTAACACTACCCTTGCTACTAACACTACCCTCTCTGAGTACTTTGACGAAACCTACCCCGAGTACGACTTCGAGGAGGATCTCGACTTCGAGTACGAAAATTACGATTACGCGGAGTAAGTGATACCAAAAACACGACTGTTTCTCCTCTATCCGTTAGTTCATATGACGTGTTAGACGATCTCGTTGTCCCTTAGGCCAGGATCATTTTTCTTTACTCGTGATAGTTATCGAAGCGTGGCAATTAATAAAAACAAGCAAATATGCTTCTATTCACCAGACGCAGGGGACAGCAATCGAACAAGTTTGAGCTGAGGATACGAACCACCTACCCGGAGGGCTTGATCGCCTGGATTGGCAGGGGGAAGATTGAGCATCTCTCATTATCGTTGCACGAGGGCCACATTGTGCTCACGTACAAGAGCAAAAGTGAACAAATCTCGCTAAAAAGCAGAGTAAGTTTCTTTCACTCATAATTAACCCTTCGACTGCACACTTCCACCACGAATCTCTGATTGCATATGAGGTCGATCGGACCCCGGACGTTTTTCAGATCGTTGTATTCCGGGAAACCGGCACTTTTTTTTTCTAGAGACGTTTTTGTTGTCGGTGATCCTCGTTTTATAGCCAAAATTGATTTTTCAAAAAAAATAAGTATTATGTGCCCAAAAAATACGTACTTGCATGAAAAAGATCATTATTTTTTTTCTTCTAAATACAATAAAATATCCTTTGAGGTTTTTAAAGAGGAAGGTTTGCAGATTCGAAAAAAAGACAGTGTCGACCGTCTTTCCAAAAAGTATATTTATTCGGAGAATTGAATTTGAGCATTTTCGGAATAATGAAGAATGGAAAAAATCGACTCCTTCGACAGATTAATTGTTGAAAATGTATATTTTCAACTACTAACTATAATTGTGAAAAACGTATTTAATATTCAATTATTGTTTACTTATTTATTTCAAAGACGTATTTATTTATTAAAATAACGTATTTAAATATGTAAATTATAAATTAAAAATGGAACGTTTTTATTTATTTTTAAAACACACTTAATATTCGATTATTATTGAATACACAAAAAAATCATTGTGTGACAAATTTTACGGATATTCCATTAGGCAACGATAACGCAAAAGAACGCTCCATATTCTTGCACCACAATAATAAAGAGTAAGAGGACCGAAAATGATAAATAACATCCGCAATACGCGTTGACCCGACATTGACGGCAACAATGCCAGCGTTGTTAATTTTTTGAATAATCATTCAACACTATCCGCGTCACAGGAAAAAATCGACGACGGTGTGTTTCATCACGTGAAAGCTTTTCGGCGGAGACGAGCAACGATCGTGCAGATCGACGACGAGGCGCCCGTCAGAATAGCCACCGAAGCGACCCTGCTTACGACGAACGGGAAATTATTTGTCGGCGGCAAGCCCGGGCATCGGGGTATCAAGGCTTGCGTTACCGATTTCATCGTCGACAAACGTCGTTTGCCACTCACAAGACGAAGGATTGATTTTTGTCACGACAACGATGTATGATACCAAGTAGCTCGTTCCACCCTGTCGACACCCAGAATCTCACCGTCTCAACATTTTTCGACGGGCTCGCTCAGATCGCCGATTTCATCGACGACCTGGCGCAATTACGACGTTACCAGTTAACGAAAAGTAATCACAGCATGAACAAAAATCGTTATTGGCGTTTTTTATCTCACAATACGGTACATCTAATTATATATATATATATATATATATATATATATATATATATATATAAATTGATCATCTATAATAATAATGAGAATAAGCTATATATAGCAACAGTATTGATAATAATAATAATAATGATAATGTTGCTGATAATAATACTCGTTACGTGAAAGAAGAATATATATATATATATATATATATATATATATATATATATATATACACATATATATGTGTGTGTGTGTACATATGCCGATTTTACGGTGTCAGTGATAAAAAAAAACGCTTCGTTGTTTTGTCGTCGAGAGAAATAAAATGGCAGCGTGATTGCCCGAAACGGAACACAACGAATGAAAAAATGGCGCCATCTGCTCCGGATTTTTGCCCTCGAACGAATTATACTGCCCCAATCAAGGACGAAAAACGAAAGAAAAAAAAAACAAAAATGTTAAATTTTCTCGCCTAAAGAATATTTAAAAAAAAGAAACAGGAAAGCTCGAGTGACCCGAGTTTTTTTCTCGAAGGACAATAATATATATTTAAGTGAAACACGCGATTTCGTCGAATAGCGTGAATTGAGAATAAATGAAAAAAGCAATCACGCGAACGATCACTTGCCGGATGCGCCTACGCGATTTTGGGACTTCGTAAAAACCGCGGGAGTTGCGAAAAAAAAAACAATACAGTGAAGAAAATAAAAAGCGCAACGCTAAAACCCGACGAACAACAACTAAAGATCGAACACGTAAAGAGACACGTTGATCCATTGAATTAATCGTGAACGAGCCATAAAACGCACCTAAACGTTATTTAATATAATATACCAAGACTGACTAATACGGACAAAGTTGATGAGTCGTAGGAATAATTGTCATATCGATAACAATAGAAATAACGAATAACAATAATAATGATAACGATCGTATCTATAAATGCTCTGGAGCACAGAGAATGGAAAAGAAAATACGTGAAATCGGTGTTATGTTTGGGTGTAACATAGAGAATGAAAGAGAGAGCATGAGAGAGAGAGAGAGAGATAGAGAAATATACATTTGACATTGTGGATTTTACGATATATAAAAAATGTATTTTAATGGACCGTTGATTTATGCCAGTAGAACACATTGTTTGAGGTAGGCGAAGCTTTTTATAAATTGCGCAAAGAGTATAGAGAATATTATATATCACGATGTAATAATTATTATTAAAATACAATGTAAACACACACGCGAAAATTCATGTGTGTTTATTTATATATATATATATATATATATATAATATAATGAATATTACATTCCATGTAATGGAAGACCTCGAAGGATAAATGTCGCCCAAGTCCATAAGACCTATGTAATATGTCATGGTGATAACGGATAAGGGAAGGATAATAATTGTCAAGCGCAATTTGTGTCAATCCCTATCTTCGACACTCGCAAGAAACAACGCTCGAGTGTCCGACTTCGATTTTTGTTGAAACTCATATACGCGATAAAGCGTTGAAAAATATTAGACACGTATTTTTTATCGGCGGGGAAAAAACGGTTTCAAGGGCGGAAACCACCCCTCGAAGAAAGACATGTCGAGGGGTGGTTTTGCAGTTTCACCCGCCAGCGGTTCACTGATCCGAATGAAACAAAAAACCAAAATTGTTCTAATGTGGAGCGATGAAAAATACACTATTGAAGTGTTGAAAGAAAATGAATTAAGGGGTTAGGCCACTCTAGAGGCTGAAAAAATTGGCTTTTTGAGGATTTTATTTTACAAAAGTACAAAATAAATCGAGATTGCAAAGAAGGGTGTTTATGATACATATCAGTGACTGGCTACAATAATTTCTTTGAAGCGATCAATTTCAAAATGGCGGCTGTGCAGCGTTTATCTCAAAACTGCATTTTTTAAGTTGGCCGGAAACATAACTCAGACAATTTTCAAGCGATTCACTTGAAATGTTGAATATATCTTGAAAAATACATTGTCTATGGAAGTACGTAGGATTTTTTGTTTTATATTGCATAGTTCATTTTTTATTAACAATTATCTGACGATTTTTTAGGCAAACTTTTCACTTTCCAAAATTTGCGTAAAAATTCTTCAGATAATTGTTAATAAAAAATTAACTATGGAAAATAAAAAAAATCCTACGTACTTCTATTGACAGTGTATTTTTCCGGCCAACTTGAAAAATGCAATTTTGAGATAAACGCTGCACAGCACCATTTTGAAATTAATCGCCTCAAAAAAATGTATGCAATCACTGATATGTGTGATAAACACCCTTTTTCGTAATATCGATTTATTTTGTAGTTTTTCTGAAAAAAAAAATCCGCAAAAAGCCTATTGTTTTCGGCCTCTAGAGTGGCCCAAGGCCTTAAGGGGTGACACGCCTTTCTTTGAGGGGTGGTTTTCTCCGTTGAAACCGTTTTTACGCCGATAAAAAGAAATACGTGTCTAATAGTTTTCAGTGCTTTATCACATATATGAATCTCGTTGAAATTGGAGGCGGACACTCGAGTGATGTTTCTTGCAAGTCGTTGAGGAAAAAACCATCGAAGCGGACTTCTTGCCTAAGTTATTCTTCGCTCTTGTTTCATTTACAATTATGTAAATATCACATGCAATCGGCAAATACATCGTAATGATTAAGTTCACGTTCATATGTATTTATATGTTCGAGGAATGTGAATGTAAACGCGATCACATTGGCTGCGCTTCAACGGAACCCCAGTATTCACCGTGTAACATTTGTCGCGGCAAGAATTCTTCTGAGATATCTGAATCGTTCGGAGATTTTTTTGGAGACAATTTGATCAAAGTTGCTCCCATTGCAGGGTATGAGGAATACTTAGTTTTCAATAAAAATTAATTAATTATTTAGTTTTCAATAAAACAATAAATCCGGGAGACAAAAGATAAATGAGTTAAGGGAAGACACCATTGTGACCGGCCGAAGAAGGGTAGTTTTTCCGATTATTTTTCGTGTTCCAGATTATTTATTTGAGATTTGGAAAAAACGGTGTGTCCTGAAGCATACGTTGAACTTGTTTCGTGTAATTTTTTATCGGAAAAAATTAAAAGTTAACAACGATCGATAACTTGACAATGGTTGGTCAGAAAAATGAAAACGTTCTGCAAACTATAGAAATGTAGTTGTCGACGCAAGTAGCCATTTTTCGAAATTTCACAAAATTTTACAAAATAGCGGGTGGTCAAAAAGAAAAAGTGTAATTTTGGCGAAATTTTTGCTTATGTACGGAGCTTGAAAAATATTAAATTTCAAAACTAAAAAATAAGGGCGACGTACAACGATAGCTACTGCAATTACGGACATTTTTTTTTTTTTTTTTTTAATTAAAATTTGGACAATTATAGAGTTGTGATTTCGGCTGGGTCGAAAAAAACGTGACTAAAAATTTTATTATACGTAAATCGTTGCGCGACCTGCTCTCACTAAGTCGTCTGTAACTTGGTTAATCTACGCGGATTACGGACATTTTTTTTTTAAATTAAAATTTGGACAATTATAGATTTGTGATTTCGGCTGGGTCGAGAAAAACGTGACTAAAAATTTCATTATACGTAAATCGTTGCGCGACCTGCTCTCACTAAGTCGTCCGTAACTTGGTCAATCTTCACTCCTTTAACTTGAACTTTTTTTCGCATAATCTTAAATATGTGTACTTTGAGAAAATGCACAAAAAATCGATTTTTTTACCCGTCACACTGGTGTACCCCCTTAACGAAATGCTTAACGGATATTGAGTATACAATTTTTTATTTTCGAAAATAAGCCAGGATGTCCAGCGAAAAATTTTCCGGATCCTTCAACTTGTGAAAAAAAATCATCGTAAATAGCGAGTGTCAACGCGCGAAACTCCGTTGAAATTTGATTTTTTTTACAGATCTTTTTTACGGAGGACGTTGAAATGTTATAAATATAAGGTTTCAACGTTGACCAAGTGCCCGATGCGTTTCGCGAAGACTCAAATGCCAGTAGTGACGTTGACTACTGTGATAACGAATGTATGGGTTATTCGATGACAAATCAATTGTTTTTCGATTTCGCGGCGAATTTAGTTTTCCCTTCGTTATTGTCAGCTTCCCTTTCGCGCCCGAAGTCGGTGTATTTCGCCTAGAAAGAGAAAAAACTTGAAGCCGGTTGGCTTCGTATTTTCAGAGCTAGAAAGAACTGGAACAATGTTAAAATGGATTATTTGAAGGGGGGTGAGTTTCCTGCCCACAGGGGTGAAATTAAAGCGTCAGTATACCATGAAGTACAAAATATAGTATAAAAAAAATGATTCTTAATTTTTAATGTAAACCTGAGCTCGTAAAAGAGTTTTACGACATGTGAGAATGTCAGCTTGGCAGTTGAATGTCCAATTCAACATTTCCTCGAAAATAAGACGCTTGGTCGATAGAATAATTTCAAACATTTTTTTGTCACCGTTTTTTTTTCAAAACAACACTTAAATATCACGCGAAATTCGATTGACACGAATTAAACGATTACCGCCATACGAACGATTGAGGGGTCTTCTAAATTTACACGCTGAAAAAAGCTATTTTCTTGATTTTTTTATACGTTTGTATTATAGATATTGATATAAAAGTTGTTACACTTAAGAAGTAAGGCCACTGTAACGGCCCAAAAAAAAGGTTTTTTCACTAATTTTTTGCTCCCGAAATTGAAGGTATTTGAAAAAAAACTTTTAATGGTGTTATCGGGCATACATTAAACTTTATTATAAAATTTTTTTACAGTAAAAAAAAACAAAATGGCGGTTCCACAGCTATCTTCCCGGGACATGTTTTGCTTCCAGGGCTCCGCGGCACGCAGCACCACTGGTGCACTTTTGAATCTAGAACAAAAAAAAACCATTAATCTAGAGGGCTATAGCTAGAGAATGTCGATCGGATTTTAAAAAGTATCAATTTTTGTGGATTTGGCGTGCGTTTGAAAAAAAAAATTGATTTTTGACGAAAAAACGGCAAGTTTTTTGTTAATAAAAAATCAATAAATAAAGTTCTTGAAAATTCCGATCGACATTCTCAAGATAATGTAAATGTTCACATCTGGTTAAAATTTCAAGTAAAAAAAATGAAAATTGTTCGAGTTATGCTGCGTGCCATTTTGAAAAACCATGTTTCGAGAAAAACGCGTTTAAAGTTTTGCGAATAGTTTTTTATTGGAAAAAATTTAAAAAAGAAGTTAAAAGGATTTAAACTATTTTTAAACTAGAGGGTTTAAACTATTTTTTAAGCCAATAAAAAAAAATCGATTTTTCAAAAAATTTACAGTGGCCTTACTCCTTAATAAATACACTTTCGAAATCCATTTAAAGAAATATATTTATTTAAGTCACTATTTATAGACGAAACTGGGAGTTGAAAAAGTGTCATTAAAAAATTATAGATCTACGCTGATGATGAAATCTCGGAGATGGATCATCCAAAACAAAAATATCAAACGGTTTTAGATTCAGTATGTTAAGGGAGAATATTAGTGTGACCGGCTGAAAAATGGGGTATTTTTTGGGATTTTTTTTTTTCAACGGCTTGACCAAATTATTTGAAATGTTGTATATTTATTATTGAAGTAATTAAGCATACAAGGAAATTTTTATTTTTAGTACATTCTATTAAGCAGCGGAGCGGTCGCAAAATGGCGTCTCAAAAAAAGACTCCTCGACGGTTGACAGCATAAGTGCCACAGCAAGCATGTGGAATGAAAAATTCGAAAAGATGATTAAATTATAATAGTATAACTATCGCAGCATAGTAGGAAATTTGAAAATTTTGGTTAGAAAAAAAATGGCGGCCATTTGAAAAAAAAATCGAATTTTACACAAAAATTTTGCAGTAAATTGTTTATAAAAAAGAATAAACAATTTAAAAAACTCTATGATGCGACGATAGCGATAAGTTTTCTGAAGAGAATCCTTTTTGAATGAAGTCGATTGGACAAAATTTGACAGAATTATGCTGTCAACCAGTTCAAAAAACATGGTTTCGAGAAAAACGCATTTAAAGTGCAGAAAGGCCCGTATAGAAGGCTCTGAGAGCGTCGACGCTTGGCGCCAATTTCGCCGAAAAGCCGAATAATGTTTTGAAAATTTGTAGGCATATTCTTAAAGGCCAAAACTATCTATTTAAGCAAAAAAAAATTGATTTTTTTTCACACTGATACTCCCCCTTAATGGCTATAGTGCATATCATACGATTTTTTATATCTGCAAAAATAACAAAATGGCGGAGATTTTACGAAAAAAAAAAAAACGTGTTTTTTCACCGTTTTTGGCAAAAAAAAATAGTAAATGTAAAAATTTAAAAATCCTCGATACGCGCTATAGATATAGTTGTAAAAAATATGTGGTTAAAATTTCATAAGGATCGGTTCAGTAGTTTCGATGATTTTATCAACAAGCCGTCGAAAAACCTTGTTTCGAGAAAAACGCATTTAAAGTTTGTTTGGGTTTCATAAATGCATTAATTTTTTTTAAATGTATTTCGAAAGTGTATTTATTGAGTGTAACAACTTTTATATCAATATCTATAATATAAACTTATAAAAAAAAATCATGAAAATGGACTTTTTTAGCGTCTAAAGTGTAACTTCTTGAAATTGCTACGAATTTTTTTTAGCAGACGATTGGATTTTCGTTGGGACCCATTGGCTCCATTGAAATCATCTGATAATAATCTCCCAAGGATGGAAATAATTGATTAAGTTCATAACTATTGAGTTTTCGGACAACCCAATATCTTTCTTTCTACCTTCTGAGAATACGAAATCAACGTGTTTCAGAACTCTTTCACATCCAAGTACATTGACTTTGAGCTTCGTAGAGTTTCAGAAGTGCGAACAATACTTCGTATGCAATTAATTCATTGGCTCTCTTTGTGTGGAATACCCGATATATATATATATATATATATATATATATATATATATATATATATATATATATATATATATATATGTACACAAAGATGACGAACAAGCCCGTGGATAGCGTAGAACACAAGTGTAGTTATTGCGTAATTACCGCGAAGGCGTTTCACGACGTAGATACGTCACGAAGGATGCGGAAGTTACGACGGACAGAGAGTCTCCATCATCCAGAATTGCATTCCGGATGATGAAAGAAAAAAAACTCATTAAATACGAAAGAAAGACAACTCGTCGAATTCAAAAATGATCTCGAACGATCGTTAATACCGAGGAGAAAATGTACATCACGTGTGTAAAGGGGGAAAAAGAACGAAATATTTATTTATTCCACAGTGAAGAATTATCTAAATAATTCATTTGTTTATACAACGAAGAATTACGAAAATGGACGAATCGGTTTTTGTGAAATATAACAATCGCTGGCTTTTGAGACAATTCACATTCTACATACACAAATAATGCCTGTAAAATAAAAAAAAAAAGCGAATTCTCGTCAAAGTTTCGAAATATTTGGATAATCTCGTGAATGTCCTGAATCTCTGATTTATTTTTCAAGATTTTCCACCGATCGATGATCGTTCAAAGTGCAATCTTCAAACGCGACAAAACAGAAGCGAGGCACGATGTGTAAAGAGGAAATCTGAATTGTTTTCATCGTTCGAGATGCGATAATTTTAGAAGGGGATTGACAATAAAGTTGATGAAAACCCTGCCAATCTTTTTCGAGAATTTCGAAGAAAAAAAATTGATCGCGGAACAATTTTGCACAAAGATAAAATGTCTGTTAAGATTACGCTAAGTAACGACATACTTAACGCGCGTAGAAATGTCTTCTAAAAAAGCAAAAAAGAGAGAGCGAGATTGTATGAAATTTGAGAAACATAATTTTTCAAGTCATTTCTTCGTGAATGTTTTGTTTTTATTTATTTATTTTTTTTCACAACAAAAATATCGACCCTCGCGCACGATCGGAATATTTTGTAAAGATCGATCGAAATGAAAGAAAATGATAATCGTATCTGTGAATCGACTACAACTACTGCCAACTTAAGACAGTCCGAAAAGGCACTGCGATGCGAGCTTTCGAATTTTTCAAGTTCGGCAAACAAATCGTATAATTTCGTATCACTTGATACTATTGAAATTACTTGATCGTATCGAATCCATCCTATACGATCTCACAATCCCGAGAGGCTACGCCAGTACGTATCGAATTATGAACCCCTTGATTGAAAAATATTCATTTCGGAAGGGCTTATCGATAATCCTCTTCGTTGCGAGGAATATAAACAATCATGCGCGAGGTGATCCTTCTCTGCCATGCTCCTAATTAGTTTTTTACTTTAATACTGTCATGATACGCTGTGACTGCTGAAACTTTTGAAACTTAACGGAGCTATATTGTGGAAACGAAGCGTTGTAAAGTGAATGTGTATATAAATATATTATATATATAAATTATGCGATTAACTTGAAATGATTTGCCATCGATGTGTCTTATTTTCCAACACTTGTAATCCTCGTCCCTTTTGATGAGCACCGGCGCATGTGTTTTGTCGATACTGAGGCGGGGACATATAAATCAACATCTTCAAAATGAGCAATAATGGATAAGACAAATATGAGATGGCTTAAGGGGTTAGCCCACTCCAGAGACCGACAAAATAGGCTTT
The DNA here is from genome assembly GCA_964007375.1 of Ophion obscuratus. Classification (NCBI taxonomy): domain Eukaryota; kingdom Metazoa; phylum Arthropoda; class Insecta; order Hymenoptera; family Ichneumonidae; genus Ophion; species Ophion obscuratus. The sequence goes on from OZ023313.1 coordinate 15,654,357, forward strand.
TTGGGGATTTTTTTTCAGAAAAACTACAAAATAAATCGAGATTACAAACCAGGGTGTTTATCATACGTATCAGTGACTGTATACAATCATTTTTTTGAAGCGATCAATTTCAAAATGGCGGCTGTGCAGCGTTTATCTAAAAGTGCATTTTCCAAGTTGGCCGGAAACATAACTCAAACAATTTTCGACCGATTCACTTGAAATATTGCATATATCTTGAAAAATACATTGTCTATGGAAATACGTAGGATTTTTTTTTTATATTGCATAGTTCATTTCTTATTAACAATTATCTGACGATTTTTAGGCAAATTTTTCACGTTCCAAAAATTTGCCTGAAAAATCGTTAATAACAAATGAACTATACAATATAAAAAAAAAAATCGTACGTACTTCCATGGACAATGTATTTTTCAAAATATATTCAACATTTAAAGTGAATCGGTTGAAAATTGTCTCAGTTTTGTTTCCGGCCAACTTAAAAAATGCAGTTTTGAGATAAACGCTGCACAGCCGCCACTTTGAAATTAATCGCTTCAAAAAAATTATTTTATACAGTCGCTGATATGTATGATGAGCACCCTTTTTGTAATCTCGATTTGTTTTGTAGTTTTTCTGAAGAAAAAAAACTTCATAAAGCCTATTTTTTGGCCTCCAGAGTGGCCTAAGGCCTTAAAGAACGAGCTCGCGTTCTTGATTTCTATAGATTTTGTCCAAACTTTAACCAGGCATTGTTCATATCATTATGGATGTTAGAGTGAAATTTCAGAACAGTCGACTATTCAGATTGGGAGATAATGGGTTTTTAAATTGAAACTTTTAACACTGCATGGTCTGCATTGACCGAACATCAAGTCACATAGTTCGTCGTAGCATTCTATTGTGTTTATGAATTTAAAAAAAATGTGTTCAGATAGCAAACTAGTTAGGGAAAGAGTGAAAAAAGTTTGGATTGCATTTACTATTCAGTTTTCCTAAAAACGTTCTGTAAAGACAGAATAATTATCCGTAAAAATATTTGTCCTCTACAATAAGAAGACATATGGCAACACCGCAGAACAGTATTGTTCAATATTTCGAGAAAAAAAAATTATCGTGTTCCTAAAGTTGAAAACTTTTATCATAAAAAAATATTTGCGTTATAAGTATTCATATTTTATATTTTTTATGTTATCTTCATTAACAAATAAAAGTGTTGGTTAATTCATAACTAATTAAAAACTGTACGATAAAAAATTACTTCCAAATAAAAATTTGTGTTGCAGCAATATTTTAAATATGCCGCGCAAACTTACGTTATTGGATACGTGAACGATGCGGTGTTGCCATATGTCTTCTTATTATACGGGACAAATATTTTTTACGGAAAATTATTCTGTCTAAGTTCCAATGCAGACCCTGCAGTGTTAAAATTTGCAATTTTAAAACTCATTATCTCCAACTCGAAATAGTCGACTGTTCTTAAATTTCACTCAAACATGTATGATGATATGAATAATGTCTGGTTAACATTCGAACCAAATCAATAGAAATCAAGAGCGCGCGCTTGTTTTACCTTAAGGGGTTATGCCTAGATGTAAAAGTCAAAAAATTACTTTTTTTCAAAACCAGTATAACTTGATAGTATATAATCTTATAAATGTTCCCTGGAAGTTTCAAAGTGTTCGGATCGAAATTGACAGATTATAGGCTATTGTGTTGACGTCCGTAGGAACGCTCAGAGCGTCGTTCAAAACTTTAAACACCTGTTTCTCGAAAATACGTTTCCAAACTCAGTGAGCAAAATATGTCAAAAACCACTGCATCGATGTTTCTAAAAAATGTTGGGTTTTTTCCATATCCAAAAATATAACATTTGATCAAAAGATTTTTTTTCCAGTGTATACTTTCGATTTTATAGACGAAAAATTCTCATTTTTTTCGCAAAAATCAAGACCGAACACGCGCCATTTTTATTTATTTATGGTCTCGGGAATTGCTTCGATTACTCATAGGATAAACTAATATACCAACGAAATCTGTTCGATTTTTTTTTATTCGATCACCCGGTTCAGAAGGGCATGCTCAGTTAAATATTTTTACACACAAAAATTACAGACTTTTTTCCAATGATACTTTTCCAAATACGTATTTTTTAAAGAAATTTATCATAAATATTTTCTTAAAAAAAACCGAAAAATTAGCTGTTTTCGACTTTCACAACCGAACGTAACCCATTAAAGAAGTATTGAATAACGTAAATGTATTGTTTTCGTTCTTCATGGCGCAGTGTGGATGAACACGGAAATAATTATGGAGAAAAGGCTTTTTATAAAAATTTCTTTACTACTTTACATCTATATCACATTCCGTGAATCGTTCACGAAACTTTCGCCACGATATTTACATCGGTTTCTTTTTTTTTTCCTTCAATTAATCACTCGTCCACATTCTCACTCGTGATCAGTCAGGACAGATTGTCACAGTTTTCTACGACCGTTATCAAATTTTTTAATTTATGGCCTCGTACATGAAATTTATAAGATCTCCAGGATATTGGTCAGTCGGTATTTCGTTGTATGGCATAAACGACAAAAATTGCGGTGTGAAGCAACAGCGATGCCAAATGTATGCGCTAAAAATTGAATAAATCGTCTTCATTTCATCTAAACTCCGGTCAATATAGCGGCATGTCCTTTTTCAATTCCTCCAGTCGTTCTTTGAAACTTTGACGAATTTCGCTGATGGGTTTGACGAGGAAAATGGGCACGTCGTCGTCCCTTCTCTGCGAATAAATAGTCATTCAAACATAAATATTTCATTGATAAGAGAATAAATCGTCAAGCATTAACGTATGTATTCTTATGATTTGTCAGCAGCTCAGCCCGAAAGTACTTCAGACTTTGAAAGTCGCGTTTGTGGAGTCTCTTATTTTTCATATTTGTGCAATTATCGTTATTTTGTCATTAGGATAATGTCACGCAAAGAAATGTTTTTCTATACCTGGAACAAACATTCGCCCTCGAATGTGATAAGTTTTTGCCTCCTCGCTCTGAGCAGCAAGCCAACACATTTATCACTGATGGCAACGTAAATGTTGAAAAGATCGCCGAATCTTATGCCCGTTATTTCCGGCTGATCTTTGCACGGTGTGCCATTTTGGTGAATAATGTCGCACAGGTCGAGGATTTCTTTGAGAACGTGAGCAGTAGCTTTTCGACCCCGGATATCCGACAGGGAACCAGCCTCTGGCCTGAATGAAAATGCAAGTTGGTTTATTAAGGCGGGATGTACATTTACAACGATTTAAAAAATTCCATTTTTTTCTTTTTTTAACGATAAAACTACATATGTAGAATATTTTCCTAAAGTTTCAAAGCGAAATTCGAAAAACTTCAAACGTCACAGCCCGTCAACGCTGTGCCTCACCGCTCGGATTCGGAGCGGACGTGAACTTCAAACGCGTTTTTCTCAAAACTGCATCATCGAAATTGGTGTACAGGATTACTCAAAAACTATCGAGCCGATTGAGTTGAAACTTGGTAGAAATATTGATAATATTGGCACCTTCTACTTGACGAGGATTGTTTTTGAAAAATTGGAAAAAAAACTACTTTTTTAATCCACATTTTACAGAAATGTTGGTTTTTTTGTAAATGCTTGCCATTTTTTTAAATTTCCATTTTCTTAATTTTAATTACCGTCACATAGAAACTATACATGTCCCAACTGAAAAAATGTTTGAACTTTTGTGCAAATCAAAGTCTACGGGAAGCTAGACAGCGCGCCGATTCGCAACTCCCGCGGCGACCTTGCTGTAACACTCTGCCACAGCTCCGTCATTTTGATGATGAATTAATTTGAAAAAATTGTTTTGTATACTTAAATATACTATAAAAGTACACCTAAAGTTTCGTAATTGTAGAATAATTATTTCTTAATTTAAAAAATCCCTCAATATTGCTTATTTTTTTCCTGTCTAAATGCACATCCCGCCTTAAAAAAGGCGACGTTTCAAATATATATGCTTCTCGACTTTTATCTGCTAACCAGCTTCGGGTGACGCGTTCCGCTGTCGTAATTAAACAAGACTCACTTTCCGTATTCCTCTTTCGAAAATTTTGGCCTGTCGAGATTCAGTCCACTGGTGAACGGATTCTTGCCCTGGCCGTCCATGTGTTTGTTGGCGTGTTGATTGAACATCGCCACCTTCTCACCCAAGGAACACTGCAAGATCAAATCCATTGAAGTTACTGTCACGGATGATTATCTTGCAGTTACAATAAGAATTAAGAGTGGAGGTACCTTAAGGCGAGGAATTTTTTTCCTGATTTTCATGATTTTTTTAAAAGGAAAGATTTTTTTACCATCTTGACACTTAGGGTATGCTTTACTACTACTTTTGGCTGTTACATGGAATTTTTTTATTTTTTATTAATCTTTAATTAGCATCTCTTTTTCGACATAAAAACTAATCTTTTTAAATTATTAGTATCTTGCGTATTGCTTCGAAACTATTGTTCCTTCTTCAGCGTTGTTTACAATCATCATTCCTATGAATATCCTAGTTGAATTTAGTGTGGTCAGTACCTACCTACAACATTTAGTTTTTTTTTGCTGTTCGATACATTATTTGAAGGGAGGATGTGGGGGGGGGGGGACAGTTGAAACAAACGGTTCGGGGTCAATTCAAACGTGTTTCTATTGACCGTGAACAAACATTTCATACGCAAGCAAGTTTTCCACATATTATTTTATTTTTTAGATGCCAAGAAATCTTCCGAAAAGTAAAATAATATTAAAGAACCTTAATATACGTTCAGTGATACTCAAACTGGAACGAAAAGCTATAAATCTGATTATTTTGATTGAAAGTATATTTTATTCACAACAAACATACTTTATCACTTCATACACATCATTAACAGTACCTGGGTTTAGTAGAAACATTAGTTCAATCAGCTGAAAACACCTGTTTCAACCAACCCCAGGCACTGTTTCGATTGACCCTGACACAGGGCCAAATGAAACGTTTTCCGAGGGTTTCTAAATGGCTTCTGCCTGAGTTAAGGGCTTATAAGAAGCAAAATCAATAATGCTATCGAGTAGCCAGATAATTTAGCTATAATTAAAGCCCATTACCAAACAGATACGGTATAAAATGAAGTCATACTAACCGATTTCCTCAAAAACGTTCCAATTGACCCCAACCTACCCTATAGCTAGGAAACTAATCAACCGATTCTGATGAAATTTGGCATAAATCTTTCTAACCTTATTGTCTAAAACATGACCTCAAATGTTTTTGACATATTTTTTTTAAATATTGCAAAATGTAGCCATTTTATTTCGGAAAATTCAATCTTTCGGTTTCAAAGCGTACCATTTCATGGCTTTTCAATGTTTCTCACGTTTTCTTGGTTCATATTCTGCGTATGAGTATTAATGAAAGAAAAATCTTCGTTGGTTTTTTTTTAGATTAATCCCGCCGACGCTACGTGTCACGCCGTCTGACAACATCCGCCGCAACCCTTTTAGAAGACCGTGCCATTCCTCCGCCATTTTTAAAGACTGATACAAATTTTTAAAATACCATGTAACAGACAAAATTAGTAACAAAATAAACCCTAAGTCTCAAAAATCGTGAAGAAATGTTTCTGTTCGAAAAAAAAGTCATGAAAATAAGCAATTTCGCCCTCGCCTAAAGATATCTTATCTCCCCCCTCGATTTAAAAGTATTTAAAATTTGTCAAACGTGCACAGTATTATTCTGACATTACTCGACATTCATGTTCGTATATTATCGTATCAAGGTACGTTCTATGAAAGAAAGCTGCAAAAAATATGCCAAAGCCACTCAAAAGATACATTCGAAAAAAATTCCAAACACTCATAGTAGTCCGAGAGTTTTTTGTATTTTTCAAAATCGCGTTACAATCGACGAAATCTCACTCGTTATCTCCAGCAATATAATATATTTCATTGCAATCTCATCAAGCAAATTCGTTCAATTTCTCAAAAAGTTTTCAAGTATTTTTAAACAGAACTCTGTCGATTGAATATTCAAGCAGGTTGCCACATTTCTGTAAAATCTTTTCGATAATCGATTCATCGAATCATCAGTCGCCAGACAAAAATTGTTCGCCAACAATAAGACTGCATTCGATATAGATTGAGTTTTTCGAAATGCACAAAAAAAGGTGTGTAGATTCGGCCAACGCGAACAGTCACTAGAAGCCAAAATTTCGCCGTTCATTTCAACGCACACGTGGACGTATCTCCACGATATTTTCGTTTCAAGCATCAGCCGATACGACGATGAAAAATACGTCACAGTAAAACTACGCGAGATTTCTGACCGACGTGACGACGTTACGTCGGGAGACCGCGAGCCTAACTGTGATCACGCGTATGAAAACGCGTCGCAGCTTGAGACACTTGCGGGGCTTCTTTAATCCATGATTATGTAAGTCTGTCGACGATTTTAGCTTCCTGGCTTAAAACAACGATGAAGAGGCAGCTCGACTTGGAGAGGGAACCGAAGAGAGCGAAGCAAACGGATAGGGAGAGAAGAAGAAAGCCAAATATAGGTTATTATCGTTAGTCGATTTTATTCGCTCGTTACATCAATGATGTGCAATTGAACGAATTTTTTCTAAACCTTACCATTAGCGTAATTGATAAAACGTGAAGTAAAAAAAAGAAACGTAAGAAGATTATATTCTTCGGTTTCAATAAAGGGAAATAAAAAACCGGTAATTCTTTAGATAAAGGACTTTTCCAAATAATGGGCTTAGAATATTTTTTGCTATTTTCTTATTTATTGGGTTATAAATGAAGACCTCCAGTCGGGGGAAGCTTAAATGTGTCATTAAACATTTTTTTACGAACTAAAAATCGTTAAAAATAATATCGAATTTTTCAACAAAAAAACTCAAACAAACCCAATATAGGCATCGAAATTTTCAAAAATGTCCTATTTTATCACGTATTTCCGGAAACTTCAAAACCCCATAACTTTTTATGGGGGAGGGGGGGGGAGGGGTGAATTTCAGCTTCGCAAACCCAAACAAACCCAATATTGGCGTCGTAATGTTCGAAAATGCCCTATATTATCCCGTATTTCCGGGAATTTCAAAACCCCATAACTTTTTAAAGGGTGACTTTCAGCTTCCCAAACCCAACAACCCCAATATAGGCATCAAAAAGTTCAAAAATGCCCTATTTTATCACATGCTTCCGCGAACTTCAAAACCCCATAACTTGTTATGGGGGAGGGGGAGGCGAATTTCAGCTGCTCAAACCCAAACACACCCAATATAGGCGTCGTAATGTTCAAAGATGCCATACTTATCCCGTATTTCCGCGAACTTCAAAACCCCATAACTTTTTAAAGGGTAGGGGGGGGTGAATTTAAGCTTCCCCCGACTGAATATCATCATTTATAACCCAATAAACGAGTAAATAGGAAAAAAAATATTTAAGGCTCATTTTTCGGAAAAGACACTTGTCTAAAAAATTACCAACAAGCCTCAATGGAAAAAAAAATGCTCGGCTCGGTTATAGGGGAAAATAATGTATACGATAAAATTGAAACGATCGACACTCAAATGAGGCTGCTGCCACTTCGCTCCCAAAATTCTCGCCTCGTGATGACAAAAAGAAAAATCGATATATCTAGAAATCAATTGAATGGTATTGGCGATATTTCTCCACAAAAATAATCTTCACCAAGTCTGCAGTTTCGGTTATAATGAAATTCACAGTCACGATTGTTCGGTGATGCAGCGGCGTTCGATGATCGAAGACTGGGAAATGCCGAATGCCGCCGATGGCAACTACCTTTATCACGAAACTGACAGCTCGCGAACGTATTATAACGGATATGAAGCTCGCGGGAAAACGCGTCGAACTCGCTCAGGTATGTTAAGTAGGTCCGTGACGTAGTGAGGTGAAAAGCGAGGGAGAGTGTTTTAGCGAGTGGTCGGGCTGTTGGACCGCACTGAAAAGAACGCGGAATGCTTTGGAGAGCGTCCAATGTTTGTGGCGGGACATCGGACTGTGGCCCTGATCATAAAAGACACCACGGTGGCAGAGTGACAAAAAGTAACGAGCTTTTCATACGAGAACGTAACTCATTTGGTAGGAATATTTACAGCCATTACTTCGTCTCGTGATATTGGCACGTACAAAAAAAAAACGTTTTTTTTTCGGGCAAAAAATAATTCATATTCTGACAGCTAACGGACGCGTAGCGCATGGCTGAGAAATAAAAGTGAGACGCAACGTACGAACAAAAGAAACACGAAAAAATGTATAGGTGTAAAAATGTATAGTTATGTTGGATAACAAAATAAAATAGAATTTAAAATATTATTTTAAGCATTATTTGTATACTTAAGAAGTGTACGGTATATCGGTATGAAGAAATCAATGAGAAAAAATCGAGTCCAATCGAATTAATAAAAAGGACAATACGTACATAGGTGACAAGAATCAGAGATAACGAAATAAAATCAAATAAAAAATAATTTTTAACAATTTTTCATGTCCAAAAGAAAAAATCAGGATGATGCGAGATGATTAGTCGTAAAAAGCACAACAAGCAGGAAATGAGTGACGAGAATCAGAGATAACAAAATCAATTCACGTAAAACATCATTTTCAACCATTTTTCATGTTAAACAAAATTGTGATATCAGAATGAGGCGAAATCATTAGTTGAGTACAATTTAAAAAAAAACTGAAAGTTTCCACTTCATATTTACATTTCTTAAGATATACAGGGTGTCCCAAAACTCAACGATAATCTGAGACCGGATGAAAGGCCAAGTTATACCAGTTCTGGGAAAAATACCAAAAAAATCCATATCACTCAGTTCAGCGATAATAGACATTTAAAAAAAAAAGTTGAAATTCGACACCCTTGGTCGCATTTTCAAGTCCTGTGATCACCAATGTCACAATTTCGCTGTGATTTTTTTAATTTTGTGATCTTCATTAACGATGCTATTAATCGCAACTACAAATTAATGCAAAAAACATTGTTAATTTAATAAAATAAGTTAAGTTTTAGTGAGTCATGGTTCACAAAAATATTGTTACTTAACTTTGACACTTCATTTTGAAAAAAAAATGTACTACACTACCCTTGGCAAGTTGTTTCAAAAGATGGCGCATTTAATCAAGATTTCAAAATGGTGCAACACTTGCCACTTTTCTTGCCATTAAAAATTTTATTTCTTATTTTTTTCAAATTGAGCTCATTTTGAACAACTCAACATTAGGCATTTTTGTTACTAAAATTTGTTATTTTTTGTTTCTGGTCTGAAATAAAATTATTATTTTTAGTAAAGAGGTAATTGAGTCAGTTAATAACCAAAAACATATGTTTTTTACAATATGTTTTTTAATAAAATATGTTTTTTACAATAGAAATTGGTTATTAACTGACTCAATTACCTCTTTACTAAAAATAATAATTTTATTTCAGACCAGAAACAAAAAATAACAAATTTTAGTAACAAAAATTCCTAATGTTGAGTCGTTCAAAATGAGCTCAATTTGAAAAAAATAAGAAATAAAATTTTTAATGGCAAGAAAAGTGGCAAGTGTTGCACCATTTTGAAATCTTGATTAAATGCGCCATCTTTTGAAATAACTATTATTTTTAGTAAAGAGACAATTGATTCAGTTAATAACCAATTTTTATTCTAAAAAACATATGTTTTTTACAATAAAAATTGGTTATTAACTGACTCAATTACCTCTTTACTAAAAATAATAATTTTATTTCAGACCAGAAACAAAAAATAACAAATTTTAGTAACAAAAATTCCTAATGTTGAGTTGTTCAAAATGAGCTCAATTTGAAAAAAATAAGAAATAAAATTTTTAATGGCAAGAAAAGTGGCAAGTGTTGCACCATTTTGAAATCTTGATTAAATGCGCCATCTTTTGAAACAACTTGCCAAGGGTAGTGTAGTAAATTTTTTTTCAAAATGAAGTGTCAAAGTTAAGTAACAATATTTTTGTGAACCATGACTCACTAAAATTTAACTTATTTTATTAAATTAACAATGTTTTTTGCATTAATTTGTAGTTGGGATTAATAGCATCGTTAATGAAGATCACGAAATTTAAAAAATCACAGCGAAATTGTGACATTGGTGATCACCGGACTTGAAAATGCGACCAAGGGTGTTGAATTTCAACTTTTTTTTTTAAATGTCTATTATCGCTGAACTGAGTGATATGGATTTTTTTTTGTATTTTTCTCAGAACTGGTATAACTTGGCCTTTCATCCAGTCTCAGATTATCGTTGAGTTTTGGGACACCCTGTAGGCATGTCTGAAAACCAAGACCTTTTATTTTTCATCAACATATATAGTGCTCAATCTCGTCATGTGAATAATCTCACGAAAGCCAATAACCCACGGAACTACAAATTCAAAATTATTCTACGCCCAAAGCATTCTTATAATTATCGTATAAAAAAAAAATTTCAGAAAACGCCGCAGGTCACGAAAACTGTTCACTCCATTAGATCGAAGTTAATCAATTAAATGTTAATTCTCCATATCGTTATAATGTACTTACCCAAATTGCCGAAGACATATTTGCACTTTGTATAATGAAGCTTACAAAAGTAAGCTTGCACGGTGTATGTTTTTTTCAAAAATAAATGACGAAGAAAAATTGAACAAATACTGTTTCGGTTCGTATAAAATGGAATAAATCACGAATCGGTTGAAGCGCGCGCTCCGTTATATATTTATTATTGGCAAACGCAGAACTTGTCGTAGATGTGTTACCAGACCGGCGTGTGATTTTTTTGGCAATTGTGCAAAAATATGTGGCGCGTTGGAAGCGCGCGTCTCGTGAATACGGCATCTTCGGAAGTCCATCGTCTTTTTATATGAAAGCTCCGTAAAAAAACTCCCCCCTCTCCCTCTTTCTCACGCAGCCCGGTAAATTTCGCCGCAAAGTCCGAAGTGGCCACGAACGTGAAATATTTCAACTGCTCGAGCCACGTGTGAGCTAGGGAGAGAGAGAGAGAGAGAGAGAGAGAGAGAGAGAGAGAGAGAGAGAGAGAGAGAGAGAGAGAGAGAGAGAGAGAGAGAGAGAGAGAGAGAGAGAGA